>LBNU01004392.1:27908-51871 GCA_014162995.1 Artemisia annua | reverse complement strand
GAATGAGAGAGTAGTTTAGGTGGAGACCTCTAGGAGTTGGAGGAATTGGGGAGATGAACCTAAAAAGGCGGGTCAAGAGCATTCCATACGGCATAGCCGTTGTGCCTTGCACGGGAATGTCGGCCATCCTTTTGGCCATGTAGTAGGCAAGGTTGAAGGGTTGCCTAACGGACAAGGAGTAGAGCATGTAGCAAAGGCACACATTGATGTGATCCCGGTTTCCTAGGGTGCTAATGACATTGGCTCTAAGGACTTCCTCCCATTTCTCAAATTAGGGCTTGAGTTCATTTAGTTCCATACCATATGGATCCTTGTTGACCTCATTACCCGAGCGGGTTCTCCTAGTGGTGGTGGTCCTAACAAAGAGATGGTCACGGAGTACATCTTTTGACACAAGAGGTGTATCATAAGGATGGATGCGGTCAATGAGGGTGTCAAGAGTTGAGAGGGTATGCTTGTCGGTGTAGATGCAAGTACCACGGTTTGGGACACCTAGGATTTGAGAAAACTCTTCTAGGGTGAAGGAATAATCATGACCCCTAGCCGAGAAATTTTATAGACATACGTCCATAATCATCGGAGGAGAGGTGGATGGAAGCATAGAACTCTAAAATGAACCTAGGACATATAGGCTCGTTGATCTCTAGGAGACAATCAAAGTTGATGGCCGCAAATTCGGCGGGTAGGTTTGTGCCGGCTAGAAAGGATGGGTCAATAGTTCTACCCTCGTGGACATAACGCTTTTCAAGGGCTTTGAAGATGTTGATTTGGTTTTCGGTAAGGCCTTTGGTTTTGTGATGTTTAGGGAGGTACTTAAGGGTGTCTTTGTGATCGTAATGAGTCACGGGAGGCATGATGATTCCTAGAAAAATAAAATATCACATTTTAGTCTATGTTACCGACTATTGCAATGTATATTTTCTAGTGTGTGCCTATATGAAAACCATGTGGAGGTGCGGTTATCTTGACTCATTTTGATGCTCAAAACGTTTTTGTAGTGCAAGTTTTGTTGTAAAACAAAAGATAACCCAAACCCTCCTAGTTCAATGTAGCTTCGTTTGAATGTACCCGAAAATACATATTGGTTATGTATTCCCTTTAGCATTCAAGAGACATTATGCAAGTGATGTTTTAAACATAACGTTTTGATTTTGTATTCACAATGTGAGACGAAAATATATTTGTCCTATTTGTGAGAAATTTTTGCAAGAATTTGACATGGGGTGTTTTAGTAAACATGTTACTAGTTAACAAGAATGCAATTCCTAACTATGGGAAACATGATTAGTTTTGTTTAACACCTAAGTTACTACATTAATTTCTCAAGTTAATGCATAACCCCAAGTTTTTGATTTTGTGCAAAAAATAGAATTCCTAGACTCAGATCAGGAGTGTAATTACGTTAAGTATACTTACAATGATGATTAGAGAGCAATGAGGATGGTTTCAGGATCAAAAATTCGTGGGTGAGGATGAGTGAATAGTGGCAGTTTGTAAATGATGGGTGGAAAAGGGGTGTTTGGTTTAATATAAACTATTAGACAATCTGCAGGCCGGCGGAAACGGCGGAACCAAAGAAAAGGTTCCGCCCGTTTGGGCTGAGGGTTCCGCCGGGTCTGCTGAGAAAAAGGCTAGATGGTTTGTTTTGATTTTTGTCTAATGTTTAGAACTACAATGTGGGTTCCATGAGTCCTAAGCCTAGCCTAAGGAGGTTAAATGGTTCTCGTTTGAGGGGTTTTGTGAGGATATCGGCTATGTTGTCTTCGGAAGAAACTTTCTCAATTGAGATGTTTCCTTTTTGAACGTTGTCACGAAGGAAATGATGACGGATTTCGATGTGTTTTGTTCGGGAATGTTGGACGGGATTCTTACTAAGATCTATGGCTCCTTTGTTGTCGCAAAGGATGGAGATGTCGTTTAGTTGAATTCCGTAGTCGACAAGAGCTTGCTTCATCCAAAGAGCTTGTTGACATGCTTTTCCGGCCGAAACGTATTCGGCTTCCGTTGTTGAGATAGCGAGAGCCGTTTGCTTCTTAGAGAACCATGAGGTGAGACAATGTCCAACAAAAGTACAAGTACCACTTGTGCTTTTTCTATCAACATAGTCACCGGCATGATCCGAGTCGGCATACACTATGGTGTCCATTCCCGTTCCTTTGGGATACCATAATCCTAAGTGTGTAGTGCCCTTAATGTATCTAAAGATCCTTTTAACGGCTTCAAGATGAATTACTTTAGGATCTTCTTGAAAACGAGCACATAGACAAACACTAAACATAATGTCGGGTCTACTAGCCGTTAGGTAAAGTAGACTTCCAATCATACCCCTATATTTAGTGCTATCTACGGATTCACTTTCCTCATCCTTGATAAGTTTAGTTTCCGTGGACATGGGCGTTTTGATTGGTTTAGAATCTTCTAATCCAAATTTCCTAAGCATGTCCCTAATATACTTAGATTGGTTAAAGAAGATACCATCTTCTAGTTGTTTGATTTGGAGTCCTAGGAAAAAGTTGAGTTCTCCCATCATACTCATTTCAAACTCGTCATGCATGATTTTTGAGAAATCATCGCATAATTCTTGACAAGTTGATCCGAATATAATGTCATCAACATAGATTTGGACTATGATAATATGTGAATCTTTCTTCTTAGTGAAGAGAGTATTATCAACTAAGCCCATGATATACCTATGGTCAACTAGGAAGGTTTTGAGTCGATCATACCATGCTTTTGGAGCTTGCTTAAGTCCGTATAAAGCCTTTTTAAGTTTATAGACATGATTAGGTTTTTCAAAATCAATGAAGCCCGGTGGTTGAGCAACATATACTTCTTCATTTATGAAACCGTTTAAGAATGCACTTTTGACGTCCATTTGAAAAAGTTTAAAGTTGTGTGCACATGCATATGCAAGTAAGATTCTAATTGACTCGAGCCTAGCTACCGGAGCAAAAGTTTCATCGTAGTCAATGCCTTCTTGTTGGTTATATCCTTGTGCCACTAGCCTAGCTTTGTTTCTAGACACAACACCATTTTCATCCATTTTATTTCGAAAAACCCATTTTGTACCAATTATAGTTTGACTCTTAGGTTGAGGAACTAATGTCCACACATCATTCCTAACAAATTGGTTTAACTCTTCTTGCATGGCTATTACCCATGACTCATCTTTAATGGCTTCGTTAATGTTTTTAGGTTCAATGGTTGACACGAAACAAAAGTAGTTACTTTCATTTTGAGCTTTAGACCTTAACGTTCTCTCGTTAATTTTACCTATGACATTATCTAATGGATGACTTTTGGACTCTTTAACATTAACAATTTCTTTGTTTGTTGGTTCTTCTTCCATGTCATTTTCTATGGTGACTTGATTTTCCATAGCTTGACTTTCAACTAAGTCATCATCTACCAAAGGTGATGTCTTAGAGGGAGGTGGACTCTCGTCAAATGTTACGTTCAACGATTCCTCGACTCTTAAGGTTTCTTTGTTTAAAACAATGTAAGCCTTACTATTTTGTGAATATCCAAGAAATACACCTTCATAAGACTTTGGGTCAAATTTGGTGAGGTAATCCTGGTGTTAAGAATAAAGCATTTACTCCCAAATACTCTAAAGTATCCTAATGTAGACTTTTTACCTTTATAAAGTTCATAAGGAGTTTTGTTTAAAAATGGTCTAATTAAGACTCGATTAAGAATGTACGTTGACGTGTCAACGGCATTACACCAAAACTTTTGTGGAATGTTTTGTTCGTTAAGCATTGTTCTACTCATCTCTTGCAAGGTTCGGTTTTTACGTTCTACTACACCATTAGATTGAGGAGTACGTGGGAGCCGAAAAGTTATGAGTAATAGCATTTTTATCACAAAAGTTTCCAAATTGAAATTCATTATCAAATTCACGACCGTGATCCGTTCTAATAGACACAATATTAGACCCTACTTGATTTGGAATTTACTTACTTAGAATCTCAAATTTTTCAAAAGCTTCATTTTTACTTTTCAAAAATTTTGTCCAAGTATATCTTGAATAATCATCCACTATTACCAAAGTATAGAAGTTGCCTCCATAACTTTGTATAGCGGATGGACCAAACAAATCCATATGCAAAAGTTCTAGACACCTAGATGTAGAAACCATATTTTTAGCCTTATGGCTATTATGGACTTGTTTACCGACTTTGCAAGCATCACAAAAGTGTTGGTCGTATTTCAACTTAGGTAGGTTTCGAACTAAGTCTTTGGAGGAGAGGTTTTGAATTAGTCTCATATTAGCGTGTCCTAAACGTCTATGCCATAAAGTTGAGGATTCATCTAATGAAGTAAGACAAAGTTTGTCTTTAGATGTTTGATCCAATTTCATGACATATACGTTGTTCTTAAGGACACCTTTGGCTATGGTTATGCCATCTTTAAGTATCTTACTTCCATTTTCACTAAAAAGGACGTTATACTTATTACGGCAAAGTTGACTAATACTAAGAAGATTAAAACCTAAGTTATCAACATGAGCAACATCATCTATAAAAAGGGAGTCATGAGAGATTGTACCTTTTCCGATGATTTTGCTCTTAGCTTTACTACCAAACGTAACATTACCTCCATCACATTGGTGATATGTTGAGAAGAGGCTTTTGTTACCCGTCATGTGCCTTGAACAACCGCTATCTTTAATCCATTCATCCGGTTCCAAACAAACTTTAAGGCACACCTATTTTATGAAAAACACTCAAACATTTGGTCCCCAATTTCTCATGGGTCCATTTTGGTTAAACAATCCATTAATTTGACTCAAGTATGAAAATAGAGCATAGGGGTTCCATGACATGTAGTTTGGAGTTTGATGATGTCCAGGAGTGTTTTGGTTCCAAACATGTCGATAACTTGGTCGTGGATTGTAGTTGCTTTTTGGAAAGGGGCGTTTGGGAAAAGGTGTCTTAGGCTTTGGTTGAGTGGTTTTGGCTCTAAATTCATTTTTGTTAAGTCCTACTCCTGTTTTAACAGCAGGTTTTGTTTCATTTTTATACGTGACTTTAACAAATTTTGAACGGTTTGATGTGGAAGCAATTTTTGCTGCTGCAGACCTGGCGGAACCTTTGGGTTCAACGGGCGGAACCTTTATTTGGGTTCCGCCTGTTCCGCCGGCTGCTGTAGCAATTTTGCTAGTTTCTTGTTTAGTTTGATCTTTCGATGTTTCTAAGTTTGTGAAGCCTAGACCTGTTTTATCAAATGGAGATTTTTGAAGCTTCATAATTTCATCCGCACAAGAGATGCTTTTATCAAACTTCTTAAACTTTGTGGTTTGCTTTATTAGATCATTTTGAGTAACTTTTAGTTTCTCAATTTCGAGTTTAAGTTCTTCACATGATTTACACAATGTGTCGACACTTTTACTCTTTTCTAATCTTTTAGCCTTTTCTTTTAACTCATAAACTTCATTTTCCAAAAACTCCTTTTTGGTTTTCAAATATTTATTTTTGTTTATGATTTTTAGGCTTAGTTCACAAAGTTTGTTATATTCTATTTGTAAGGTATCATCATCAATGGATGAGTAAGATGAATCGGAGAGTACCTCATTTGAGTCATGAGCCATGAGAGCAACGTCATCATTCTTTGGCTCATCGTCATCTTCTTCATAGTCACTCCAAGTACCACTCACAAACGCTTGTTGTGATTTGCCTTTGGGTGGTTTTGGACATTCTCCAATTAGATGACTTGTGTCTCCACACCTATAACATTTCCTTTCAACTCTTCCTTTCTTATCGTCGCGATCTTTTCGGAAGGTTTTCTTGTCATCTTTAGGTTGCCTTACAAATTTTCCCCGTCTACGAAAGAACTTCTTGAAGTCTCTAACGGCCATGGCATATTCTTCATCATCACTATCGGAACTAGATTCTTCATCATCACTTGATTGAACTCTAGCTTTTAAGGCAATAGATTTGACTTTTTCCTTCTTGCCTTTAACTATTTCCGAATCTTTTTCCATTATCATCTCATGAACTTTGAGGTTTCCAATTAGCTCATCAAGTGACATGCTTGAAAGATCCTTGGATTCTTCAATTGCCGTCACCTTTGCTCTCCATTTCGGATGGAGTGCTCTAAGGAATTTCCTGACAAAATTCTTGCTACAAAAAGATTCATCAAGTGCTTTAAGTGAAGTAATAATAGTGTTAAACCTAGCAAATGCACTATCAATACTTTCATCTTCGGGAATAACAAATTGTTCATATTGTTGAATTAAAAGATCAATTTTGTTATCCTTAACTTGTGAATTTCCTTGATGAGTGACTATTAAAGATTGCCAAATTTCTTTAGCGGTTTTACACATAAAGACTCTTTCATACTCTTTCTTAGGCAAAGCATTATATAGCATCATTTTAGCTTCATTATTCTTAGCGATCAATTTCTTTTGATCTTCATCTTTAGTGTTCGTAATATTATTATCACCATCAACAATTATAAACCATAAATCTATATCTTTAGATTTCACGTAAGTTTCAAATCGGTTTTTCCAATAGATAAAACCATTTGCTTCAAAAAGTGGTGGTCTTTGCATAGATTGCCCTTCTTTGTAATTTTCAAAATCCATGGATCGTTTCAAGTTTTAAAACACAATATATTTTAAAAGCTTGAGTAACGTAGCTCTTGATGCCAATTGTGGAAAACTAGAAGGGGGGTTGAATAGTTTACCCGTTTTTAGTTTAATTATCTTTTGAAACTTTCCGTTTAATCAAAGATATGAACACAAAGACAATACACAATATGCAAGTATAAAGAAAGAAACGATCAAACCATGACACGATTGTTTATCGTGGTTCGGCTACAAGGAACTCTCTTTTCCTTGCCCTACGTCCACGCCCCGAGTATCCAACTCGAGAGTTTCTTTCACTAGTCAACAAGCTCCTTTATCCGGCGGAGAAAACCTTACACGTCGCTTACAATTTTACCGACACTAAGCTAGATGTCGAGTTCTTTACCAAGGGTACAACCACTCCCGTAACACTATGTATTTTAAGGCCTAAAATACTAACCGATCACAACTTATAACACACAATCAAATGAAGTGTAAACTACAAAAGTCTACACGATGCTAAGCTAACAAGTCTTGCAACGTTGAGTTGAATACTTGTAACTTTATATGTACTTGTGAACTTCTTTGCTACAAAAAGAGTATTCACAACAATGAGAGGTTAAGGGTTAGATGAATGTATGTGCAAAATATGATGAGAAGTGATAAAGAAAAATGCTAGCAAATGGCTTGGTATTTATAGCAAAACAAACTTCAAGCCTGGCGGATATGGCGGAACCCTCACAAGGGTTCCGCCCGTGTACCACGAGGGTTCCGCCAGGTCTGCAGTTATGTTTTGCCATAACTTGCCAAACCATCCAAAGTCACATCACATAAATACTTGGTCAAACACAAAACTTGTGTAAGAACCCTATGGAGAGTCAAACACACAAACCTTGTGTAAGAACATTGTTTAGTCAACCACACAATCTTTCCATAAATGTGATATGACAAAACTTACCATAAATGGTGATGTGACATTTCTAATTTAAGAAATATGAAAATGTTGTGTTTTATATGAAATGTAAATGTAGCAAAAATCTAGTTATGCAAGACTTTAAACTAAAATCATGTTTTACTAAAAACTAAAGTTTACACTTTGTCATTAACAAAACTTAGCAAAGATCGTAAAATATAAATAACGTTTTTAAGCGATATTTGTATTAACACTATCTACCATAATAGACCCAAAGCTGCATGGGAGATTAAGTACGTCCGACTGGTGTCAGAGTCTCGGCCCTAGGAGTTGTCTTTGGGAAGCAATTGGTGGTGGCAAAACACATATCTAAAAACTGTCGCAAGGTAGTTTTACGCCTTAGCGATATGCCTTGTGATAGTATAACATGGATCCTAGTGTAATATGCGAATTTATAGGGTTTAGTAGCTATTACGATAAACTAATTGAATTCACAAATTGCTTTTATTAAAACCGTAGATGACATACTAGAATATGTTGCATTATCATAATGATACCTATGATTGGGCTAAACCCTCAAGGCAGGAACGATACAGTTTCATCGATAAGATTCCTTAAATGCCTTATACCCTATGAATCATGGTGACAAGGTGATATTGTTAGCTTATATGTGTTCGGCTTATAAAACATAAGCTACAATCTTGTGGCTTATGTAATATAAGCCTAACACATATAGGCTAATAAACCATATATAAGCTTAAACAAACACCCCCTAATTCCATAAACTAAAGCATATTTCATGAACTAAAAACAATGCATAGATCTACATTTTTTTTACTTTCGACCCATTTGACCCGTTTGCAATTTTTTTTATAATGTTAAGCATTTTACTCGTTAAAATATCAAATATTACTTAAACTGACCCTTTCATAAATAAAAGAATCAAAACTACCAACTCTAATTTTCTGTATTTCAATATCATATCTTTCTTCAGCTAACACACATTGACACAACTACTTATGATTTTTTTACTTATAATTTTCGGACAAGTACTTGTTGATGATCCATAAGTTCAAAGGCTCATTTTTTATCGCTTTTCAGTCAAGAATTTATGAGAAAAAATCTTGAAATTATAGAGGATTATATTTTCTGGAAAAAACATTTTAGAAGCATGATAAAGATTGAACATCATCGTCACAGTTTCTCTTGTGTACTCTTGATAACATTAAATTTTTCCGTCCCTTATTTCTCTAATTTCAAGCTCAAGATAAAAAGGGATATATTAAATACCCTAGATGGATCATCTGGTGCCCTCAAAGGAAAGGATTATTTCAACACCTCGTGATTTAAATATTACTCGTAGCAAGTTTTACGCGCATGAGTCTATGAGACCTGATATTAACGCAATAGTAATACTTAATTTGACCTTGATCGATATAAGAAATTGAAAAGATACTCTGTTAACTTCGTTTGTAACACTTCACGTTATAAACTTAAAATAAACCAATCAAACAAATAATTGATATAATATTGGATTATTATTTATTAGGTTAGTATTATGATCTCCCATATCGATCTCTATAAGAAGAAAGTCAGAAAACCACACCACTACTCCACATCTCAAATTCTCATTTCTATTAACAATTTAACATGGCTCAATTTCTACAACACAAGCATACAATTCTTAACATTCTCATATTCTCATTTATTCTTCAAGTACAATGCCATCAGTTTTCCAGAAAATTATCACCAAAAGCTCATGCTTTTAAGAAACAGAAACTGACACACCTTCACTTCTACTTCCAAGACATGGCCAGGGTGACCACCGGCCACCGCTTTACGTGTGGCTCATGAGGCTCCCACAACCAATTCCTCCAAAACAGGATTTTGAGCTACAATCGTGATAGATGACCCATTGACGGAAGGGCCCAATAGAACCTCCAAGATCATTGGAAGAGCACAATGTATTTGGGTTTATGATGGCCGTAAATTTGTTTTTTTGGAACGAAAACACAATGGCAGAACTTAGAATATATTAGGGAGGAATAACATTACGTTGCCACTGAGAGAGATGCCTATTGTTGGTGTGACTGGGCTTTTCCGATATGCATGTGGTTATACTCTTGTAAAGCAATGGTGACGCTAGTGTTGAGTATAATGTTTACAGTTTACGTCCTACTATACATTGTTGATATGGTGTCTTCAAATAATAATCATGGGATGTACACAATCTTGCTAGGGTTGGGTAAACCCCCCGACCCAAATAAATTAATAAAAAAAATCAGATGTGAATCCATTTTGGCGCGGCCGAAGCAATGCCACGACACCGAGACTCCTCCACCAAATTGCAAACGCCAATTTTTTGGCTTGTGTGAAACTGGGAAAAGGACAACAGAATAGTTTTGGATGAATGAAAATAAAATAGTAAGTGGGGCCTTTTTGTCATGTGAAAGGGGTGTTATAACTTATAAATGAAAAATTGTTTTAGTACAAAGTGAGGATAATGAGATAAAACTAAAATAGCATTGAATAATAGGTTTTGACACGCTATGGTAACCAACCCTAAGTTTTTCCCTTGAGTGTCATGAAATTGAGTTAGAAGCATCCTTTTTTAGTTCTTTCATGTCAATACTAATAAAATGTCCGTGTTTCTACTCTTTTTTCTTTAACAACCTACATAGCCATTAATAAATATGAACAAATAAAAAGCTTAATGTTAGTGTCCTATTGAACGAACATTTAGAAAAGAGAAATGATAAATCCTTCTACTACGTGTTCATACATATATTCCTACTCATAGAATACTGACAAACGTTATAGCTGACGATTTAGATGTAAAGAGATAATGAGTGGGAAAAATAAAAATATTGTTATCTGTGTAAGATGAGTATTAGAAAAATACTATAGAAGGCTTTATCAATGCTCCTTTATCAAGTGTGACTATCGGATTATGCGCATGGGATTTCTAGCATTAGTGGGGATTGGGGAATATAAATTGTATTGGCCTTTGAAGTTGGCAGACTATTTATTTTAAATAGTCAAATTTGCTACTAATTATCGATTTGATAACATGGCATTTCTTGAAGTAAATTAAAATATAATGTAATGGCCATTCACAACCCTCTTATTTCCTTCAGTTGAAGGATTTCGTTGAAAATTACTCTAGTTTAAACAAACGCTTACAGTTACTTGATATTTTTTTCATCTGAAAATTTTTAACACTTATCTTTCGATATATTCTTCATTGTAATCATATCTACTAAGAGTAGTCATTTCCAATATTTAAGAAAATGAACAAAATGTTGACGAGAACGTTTGACACATTTTGACTAGTTTTTCCAATCACCGTTTTAGCAAGTATGCAACTTCAATAGAAAATTATTACACTTGACAGCTTACGCGGGTTCTTTCTAGTTGAAAGTTGAAATGACTGGTAGATAAAATTCATAAGATTTAAGTAAGGTATATCACGCCTCCTTTAATTTGGCTAAAAGTATTGGTAGCATAAGGTTCTAATATACATATCGTGCATTAAATCATGAAGTAAAGAATCTCTGTCTTGAAAAACATGGATATGTGTATTCTATAGTTTATTACTTTATTTCGGTCATAAAAGTATAGGCATATTCAACAACCCTTAAATTTATATCTAGTAAAGATAAAAACATAGATACAAAAGGAAAAGGTTGTACGCACTAAAAAAGAAAGATCTGTATCCATGGAAAATGATATTTAAATGAAACGTTTCCACTGAAACTTAGAAAATCTTTCCTCAATTTCTCTTTAGGGTAAAAGCCATAAAATACCATCGTACTTTAAAAAATGTCTCAACTTGACCAATTTATTTTTTTATTGCGGACTTTACCAATGAACTTTCAAATTTAGCTAAAAATTTGGTTCAAGTCGGCTAAAATTTTGAAAGTTCATTTGTAAAGTCGGCTAAAATTTTGAAAGTTTATTGGTAAAGTCCGCAATAAAAAAATAAATTGGTCAAGTTGGGACATTTTTGAAAGTACGATGGTATTTTATGGCTTTTACCCTTCTCTTTATAAAGTGCATGATTTGTCAGGCCATTTTCCACACACCTAGCCTTTTTTTTCCCCTTATAACTAAGACCAAAATAGCACAAAATATTGTCCACATTCCTCATTCCACATTTCCACAATACTTTCTCTTTCACTCTAAAGTCTAAACCATGGCACAAACTCTCCCAAAAACCATGCTTACCATTCTTACCCTATTGCTATTCTCATTAATAGTTCATGCACAATCTCATCAATTTTCAAGAAAACTGCCACACAAATCACTTGGTTTAATGAAAGAAAAGTTGAGCCACCTCCATTTTTACTTCCATGACATAGTTAGCGGTAAACACCCCACCGCGGTCCGTATTGCTCAAGCCGCTACAACCAACACCTCTAGTACCGGATTTGGTTTTACGGTCATGATTGATGACCCATTGACAGTTGGTCCAGAACGAAACTCCAAGATTGTGGGAAGAGCTCAAGGGATATATGCAGCTGATGACTTAAATGAACTTTCTATTATAATGGTGCTAAATTATGTTTTTGTCGAGGGAAAGTATAATGGTAGCACTTTGAGTATATTAGGGAGAAACTTGGTGACATCAAAGGTGAGGGAGATGCCAATTGTTGGTGGCAGTGGGCTTTTTCGATTTGCTCGTGGTTATGCACTTGCAAAGACACATTTTCTAAACGTTAGCACCGGTGATGCTGTCGTTGAATACAATGTTTATGTCCTACATTATTGAATATTGTTACGAATGTTAACGGCAATATAATGTTTAATTTTCGAAGTGTATTTGTAAGATTTTGTGAGGTCCATTTCCTGTTCTGGTAATTTGTGAGGTCCACTGCCAAAGATTTCACTAAGTGGTCCATCAATAAGCCAAAATTTCTTTGTATTGCGTGGGTTGCAAATTATGTTCTATGTAAAAGATAGTTCGTTCCAAAGGATACAGAAAACTAACATCTTATGCATAATCCGACATTTTAAGTGCATAATTAATAAGATAATTAAAATTTCAGGGTGTAGATCGATAAACTGATCATTACAGAACCATACATGACTTGTATACCATTTTAGGTGATTAATACACCTTTCTAAAATTTCCTTTTAGAATAGCAATGCCGTGCGTGTGCGACCGCACCCTTTACATATTTTGAGGCCTTAAAATTTACTTTCAACGTTGAAATGTTAACGATATATAAAATAATGTTCTAAATATTTGTTAAACTCATCCTCAAGTGGTAGAGAGCGATAAAGGACTCACAAAAAAATTAAAGCTAAATCATTACAATATAATTTTATTGTCGTGTTTAGTTATCATATAAACTTTTACACGAAGCCTCCACTAACTCAGCTATGACAATGAGATTCAGGGCTTTATAGGTTAGTTAACAAAGACGATGTGCAAAATTTTATATAATAACGAAAGTAACTATGAAAAATATATCGTATCAATAATTGATACAAGTAAGTAGTAATCTAACAATCTAACTTTAATTGTAAAAAATATTTACAGCATAAAGTTATATTCGATAGCATGTTTTGCTGGAAATGAATTTTGTGACCCTAGATACAGAATATAGTATACGTTTTGGTCCGTACATTTTCAAGCTTTTATGCGATTGCTCAACTCACATACGTTTGTATAAGGCTCCGGAAGGAATTGGTAAAATCCTATCTATTCGGCTTCATGACAATGGATCACAGTTCTAAAAGGTGCGTCATGACATTCCTAAGGCGTGACCTCCACGTTAAGAAATAGACCTTGGCGTCGGCTCTAGGGTTGGCATGAGATGAGGAGTGGAAAGGTACGATAACGCGCGAGGCGTGCCGCCTTTTTTTGAGTTTTTGAAGAATCTGGTTAAAATGTTATGGAGACCACATATATGGCCCGGGTACTCGCGGTTTAGCCCTAGTATTTGGGTTTTTTGGAATGACATTTGAACTATGACAATTGACATGTACAACCTTACATCTGGAGGAGACAATATCGACCATCTAATCAAAGTCCATCGTTTGAGTAATACGCTGACACGTTTCTAGAAGAAGGAATTTGTGCAAAGAAGTTTATGAAACTGCAATTGTCACCACTTAAATACAATGTAGATGCAAATCTGGGAATCACTCACTTAGATGAAGTCACAAGAAGTTTCTTAAGAGTAAGACTAAGAAAAGATAAACCTCGTGGTGAAGTTTACACTCGTTAACGGATAGTGCACTATATAAATGTGGTTTCAGAAAGATTCAAGGATCGTAATTATCAAATACCTAGTACGTAGAGCTGAAAATTCGATTATTAATTTTCTGAAGCACACTATGTAAACCTTCATCCTTACGATATTGAAGATATAAGCTTCTGGAACAAGAATGGACTTGACCAAGATATTGTGGAATCTTCAAAGATATTTATGAAGTGAAGGGTAATTATGGTACATGTCGAAGGCTTTCAGATGGTAGTAGAGAAGTTCAAGAAAAGGGTAAATCTTACAGCTCCGACATTCGTATTCCTAGGAATTCAAAGAATCAAGTCATGGTCATGTGTAGAAAGGCCAAAACTTGGTCTTATTATTGTATACGTAACAGACATGAAGCAGAAGATATTTATGGGAATGAACGACCTTGCAAAGTATAGCACAGGGATGCTAAAGTTGATCATAGGAAAAGGAAATACAATATTAAGAAAGGACTCTTACAAGCAGAAAAAGTTGGATGATGATCAACAAGTGATTCTTGGAAGAGTTGTGGAGATGATTAAAGAGAGGTTGGAAATTCGAGAGTCCTATAAGCGCATGGAACAATACATTAAAGCTCGAAGTTATCTTAATAACATTTGATATAGGAGAAGACCCCAATGATTTACCATTTGGGGGAGATTATGAGGACTGAAAGAGTGTATATCATTACCTGGGTCTTATCTTGTATTATTGTAATAGTTAATGGTACAATAGTTGTTTTGTAAACATTTGGTTACTTATCTCGTGACTTGTATGGTTTAATGTAATGTTATGAATCCGCGTGTACTATTGGGTATAAATATCCCCCACCTCACACAATGTAAGGTGCGATAATACATTCTCTCTCTCTCTCTCTCTCTCTCTCGATTAATCGTGTATTACTGTTTATGACACTATTCACAGTACTGTTCATCGATCACTATTCACGCGCATTGTTCGTCGAAGTTACTGTTCACGGGTACTGTTCATCGGGAAAAAAACTTTTTCTTTTTTTTTCGAGTTAATGTTCATGGTATCGAGCGGATGTGATCGGGACGTGGAATATGCACTATTTAAGCAGGGCCGGAGATGGACATGGGCAACATGGGCCACTGCCCAGGGTCCATTATTAAGAGGGGCACCAAAATTGTAAAAACCTATCTTGTATATACATTTGATTTAAAGCCCAATAAGTATCCCTCAAACAAGAAAAGGAAAAGGAAAAAAAAAAAGCAAACCGTATTGACAGAAGCGGTGCTCGAGTTATAGTAGGACACTATTTAGAATTTAATCTCTGTATATAATATAACGTGACCCATCACAGATCCCTCAAGGCTCGAACAAGAGAGAGAGAGAGAAAAAAAAAAAAAAAAAAAAAAAAAAAAAAAAAAAAAAAAAAAAAAAAAAAAAAAAACTAACTAACTAACTAATACTTTAGTTTGGAGATTTGATATTGATTGGAACATAAGAACAGGTTAGACAATCATTCTATTCATTATTTTGTTTTGGCTATTTTAAAGTAAACTTATACTTGTGTACTTTTAACTTTTAATTGAGATTTTCAATTTATTAGGGTTTATCTTTATTTAATGTTATAATGTATTTTTGAATATTTATAACTTTTTTTTAGTATCGATTAGTATATTTGGATATTTTTAACTTTATTTTGGCATTGATAATGGTTGTTTTACTCGCATATTTTTTTTATAAGAGAGCATTTTTTTAGTTACCGCCCGGGCACCCAAAATCCCCGGGACGGCCCTGTATTTAAGCTTTTGCAAATGGGTACGGTGGCCGAATACGATAATGATTTTAAGATTCTTATAAATCAAGTAACGGGGATCTCAGAATCTTTACTTAAATTGATTTATATCTCGGGACTGAAAACGCTTCTACAATGTGCACTCTTAAGGTTAGCGCTTACAATTTAGGAGAAGCCTGTTCCATAGCCCGTATACCGGAGGTTCGTTTTGAGATAATTGCAGGGGAAAAGCTGAACATTGAAGAGAAAATAGATATCATTCTATCATGGCCAAGTGAAGAAGCTCCATATGTGATTAAAGAGTCCTTAGATGCTAATGAAGATATTTGTGTTGTTGAGGTTAGTAGTGCGATAAACGATGTTTTTGATATTGGTGAGAATAATGTAGAAAGCATGGAAGTTAGTAGTGAGTTTAGAGAATTTTCAGAAAATAAAAAAAGTGTGGAAGATGTTGTTGTGGGTGGTGGTGAAGCGTGTATGGTTGATGAAGATGAGTCAAATATAATGATATCACTACTTAAGGATGGAGGTGGTATATATGGTGATAGTATAAATGAAATAAATTTTGGTTTAATCAAGGAGTTTGTAATTAAGATGTTGGAGGGTAGAGATGTTTCCGGCGAGAGTTTGGTTGTTTGTTTGAAGTGGGTATATCGCGAGAAGAGTCGTGGAGCAACAAAAGATGGAAGAACGGTGTTGTGTTACGTCCAAGGCAAGGCAAAGGAATACGAAAGAAGAAAAAGGCGAAGGCTACAATTCAAAGAAGATTATGGGATCCCGGATTACGCCAATGTTGCAGAAGGACGGACTGCCCAAATGGCTCAAGAAGTCCAAACGTATGGCATAAAGATTATGCCCAAACGCCAATGTATCTTTATTTACATGTCTTGTTTAGGACTATTTTCATGTTTATTTTGAAAAGTCAATTAATAATGTTTTAAGACAACACCTTGAGGGCAAGTTGTTTTTGAAGGAGTGAGGAATGATACGCCTGGGCCCGACCCATGGCCTATTTAGGTCTTAGGGTTTTACCCTATTTTGTCTTATAAACACTCTGGAAATCATTTATTATAATCAATCAATCAAAGTTTAAGATAAACAAATCTCTAGTTCTACTCTTTATTTTCTTAAGGAGCTCGCACACGCTAAAAGTGGTGCCTTATCCTGATACAACCCCTAACCAGGTCGTATCAGAATAAGGCATGTATTTCGTTTCTTTGTTATTGTAAGCTACTAGCTACGTACTAAACCACATAATTTATTTATAAAATCTAGTCAACTTATTCAAGAAATTGTTTTTTATTTAGTAGGAAGTTATATATACATAAGAATCAATAGTTTCGGTCGTTATCAAAAGCAGCGGCATGGAACCTCACTTGTATGTCATAAAACTTTTGTCTTCGATGGGAGTAAATTGGATGTCGATGACGGTATGCATATTTACAAGGAAGATGGCAAAGAAAATGGATGCGAAAACAATGGCGATGAAGATGGGGATGACGAGCCTAGTGATGACGAGGTTGAGGCTACTAGTATGTTAGAATTGGTGACTGCCACATTCCAGCCATGGATTCCGGTAGTCGGAATAATAGGGAAAACGAAGGGTCGTATTACTCGGGAGAATCGAAGGTTTGTGATACTTTTTAGGGGGAATGTGACATCCAAAGAGTGTGACATCCCAAGAATTTTGGTGCGTGTGAAATGACGCATGGGGAACTACATATAGTAAATATCAAAAGTAATAACAAGAATGGTGGGGTCAATGTGAATGAAAATAATGATAGTATAGAGATTAGAGAGTGACATTCGGGCTGAAGTGGGAAAAATAGTGAGGAGGGTGGGCCAAGAGTGGCTAGTATAATGGACAGGAAGTTGGGCCAGGTGAAAATGACGAAACAAATAAGCATTTAAATGTCTCGAATGGCCCAGGTACAAATAAGGGTAGACGTTATAAAAAAGGAATGAAAAGAGATTTTATATCAGGTAACTATAGTCATATGGATAATGCATATGTGAAGACAGGAATGCCCAATGAGTTAGAAGACACAGGTCATGTATGTTTGACGGTAAGAAGGGAAAAAAGAGACGTGTCACTTTCCAGTTCTGTTGGAAGTGGTGGCGATAGACTAAGGAAAAAGTAGAGACCATCTGGGGACGAGATGTTCGAAGGGAAGGAGTTGGAGAAGGATTTTAACCAAGGGAAGGTGAATGAGGAAAATGCGAGTACCAAAAAGAAAATTGGTAGAAGAAGTGTAACAAAAGCATTTGAGTTGGCGAGACAAACAGGGGTGCAAGGATTAGGGAAATAAAAAAGGAATTTCTGATGCATATAAAGAGTACTACGAGGAAAATAGTGATAATTAAGGGGTATTTCAGTTCGGGTGTAATAACAATGGAGAAGTTAACAGTACTAGGTGTAACTTAAATGTGGATCAGGTCAAGGAGGTAGGATAATTGATTGGGGTGTCTTGGGTTTTAGCTAAGGAAGAAAAGGAGGCGGGAGGCTCGGATCAAGTAGGAAAGGTGGTTGAACAAGGTGCTGCCGGGCAGCCGCAGTAGAGAGTTTGGTAAGTCTGTTTTTGTAACACCTGGTACTTTTCCTAAAACCTATTTCTAGCCAAACTTCTATTTTCGTACCTGAGATACTTTTAAAATTTTTAATGCATGTTAAATTGGGCTTGAGAAGCGTGAGATATATTTGGAAACGAGAATTTATTCCTTGATTGACTCAGCACAACCTAGAAAACTCGAATTGTATTGCATTTGCCAAATTATTTGATTTATTTTGAGTTTGAGAAAAACTCTGAAGTTTATGCTTGATTTTATTGGAAAAATTATTTCGTGAACAATGGCGCAAGTTTCGTAATTTTTCGAGTCCGTTTGCTATGTCGTTTGAGCCCCGAAGCGTTTTCGTGAGAAGTTTTATGCGTTGGCAGTTTTGGTCCCTTGAGTTTATTTACAAAATCTACCCTACACTTCTAATAATAACTAACCTACCCTATACTTATTTATATATAAATACCCATTTATTATTAATTATTTCATTTTCATCACATAAAACACACACACTCACACCTCATTCTCTCTCCCTTCTCTCTCTCTCTTTTTCCTTCGCCGGCGACACCCCCACCGGAACCCAAAATTCCGGCCACCGGAATATTTTCCGACCACCACCAATTACACCCCTTATACCAACTTGTAGATCGGGACATCCCCGTCACACCCGTACCACCCACACCCCTCGAATCACCCCGTAACCACCCCTACGCGCCACCACAGTCCGCCGCCACCATCACCGAGAGCCACCGCCACCTCCACCACTATTCCCACCACCGGTAACCACCCCACGCGCCCTCCTTTATCCTCATTCTTCATTATTTTACAAACCCTAATTTTATTTTTATTTAAATCCGATTTTAATTATTTAAAATCTTTTATAAAAATGTTTTTATTAAATGTTTTGATGATAAAACTCGTGTGGATCTCTCTTGTACTCGACTTGGTCGCGACTCGGTAAGAACTCACCGAGTCAACTCGTGACTCGGTGAGGGTATTGTTATTGTTGTTATTGTTTGACTCGTAGTGACGAAGGGAGTATATATTTTGTGTTTGGATTGAATTTTGAGGGTCCGTTTGGTTTGCTGGGTGCTCGACAGCCAACCACCACCACCACCGAGGCTCGGGTGGTGGTGGGTGGTGATGTATATTGTTGTTGTTATTGTTTTGGTTATATGGATTTAAATTAGGCAGTGCTGGAATTGGTTTGGATTCGGATTTGGTTGTTTGGTTTGAGCCGAATGGTATTGAGGCTCGGTTTGGGATTTAGTTTAGTTTCGGGTTTATTTTATTTGACTTGGGTTGATTTTTAGAGTTGTTATTGTTGTTTGTCGGGATTTTGAGTATTGGTTACTAGTCTCGGGATCATTATTATTATTATTTAGTTTAGACGGTAAATAAATAAAATGGATAATAAAATTATGAAACCTAAAATACATTTGACATAGTTGAGAGGATTTGGACATTGGACTTGGTTTCCGTGTTATTATTGTTGTGATGTTATATTGTGAGCTTGATTGGACGTATTGGATTTGCGGCTATGGTTATTTGGACTTATGGACCCTTTAGTACACGAGACGGTAGGGTACGTTAGGCCCGTAAAGATCTTAACGTACCTGGAACCCGAACAATACAAAATGGTTGATAAACCTAAACAACTAATGGACTACGTGAATGATATATCCAATCATATTATTATTTATAAAATGTTAAACGTTGTTTAAATATAAAGAGTCGTTGACTCGGGAAATGTTCTATAAACGGGCAGGTCATGCCGAAATTTTGTAAAATTCTTTATAATCTTTAAACTATTTTACTAACTAATATTTATTTCAAAACCCTTTTTATTTCAACGTTATTTTGGGAAAACGGGTAAAACCGAGACTTGTTATTAACGATTTGTTAATTATTTGAGTGTGTCTTTATTTTCATTTCTTTTTCTTTCCATTTCTTTTCGACGACTTTCTTAGAGTATTCATTCGTCTTTCTTGCGTATTTTGTCATTTCGCCGACTTATTCTTTTCTATCTTTATTCCACACGAGACTTTTAAAGACTATTTTCTTTCAAGCGCCATTGTCTTTTATAAAACTTTTATTCAAGCATTGTTTATTGAGATATTCGAGTACCATTGCTGAGTTATGATATTGATATTGCTTAGGTTGTGCTGAGGATTATTTGCTGTGACACATTATTTGATTGGTTGATATATCTCGTTTCCTGCTATTATTTGATTGGTTGATTCATAGCCCCGCTTTTTATCTTTTAAATGTTTATAAACCCATGGGGTGAGATACATGCTTTAAATGTTTTCTGAGCACAAGTATTTTTGGTATGCTTTTCCTGATTGGTATGCCTTCCTGACGATGTGCTAAGTAGCTTTACCTTGCCATTGCAAGACCCTCAGATCATGAACCATTAATCACTTGCGAGTGAGCTTGAATATAGGGATATAGGCCTATAGGAATTGACCCTCCCACTCCTTTTGCTGGATAGGCAAATTGTGGTGTACTATATTCGATTTTGCCGGGTAATTGGCAAGTACTCGGCCTTGGGGGCACTATTATATTATGAAATTCCGCGGTTATATTGATACTATGATTGTTGGTTAACGTTTTGCGTGTCATGAGCTTAGCATCATCAACAATGTTATATGCACAGGGATGCCTCTATACATTGGTTGTTACCTTGATTACCCGATATTTGCATATGTTGCTCATATCTTATGATTAAAACCTTGTGCTCAACCTTATTATTTAAACCTATGGATTACACTCAACCTTTGTGTTGACTTTTTAAGCATGTGTTTCAGGTACTAATGATATTAATAATTAGCTTTGAAGCTTGATACTTGGGGCATGGTGGAGTGGCTAAGGCTGAAGAGGCATTTCTGTCAAGGCAGCTTTACTATCTTTCTATCTTTATTTGCATGTCATTCGTAAAACCTTTTGTGTCTTTTGTTACTTCCGCTGCTAAACTTTGTTTATTTTCCGCTGCAAACTCTATTTACTTTTTCCGCTGCTACTTTGACTTAAGAGTCCTTGTACTCTAAATGGTTTGTAATTCGAATGATATGTTTTGCAACATTTATAAACGTCCCGTGTTGTGGTCGTTAGCTATAAATGTGCCTGGTTTCTATTTGCGTAATATCCCCAGCATGTCAGCTGCCGTATCCGAGTTGGGGGTGTTACAGTTTTGTTCACTAGTCTTTTTTCTTATGAAGTTTTTTTCAATAAATGTGAGGGGCATGGGTGATGTGGGGAAAAAAGGTTGGGTTAGATCAATTATTAAGGACGAGCAAGTGGACGTTATTGGACTACAAGAAACAAAATGTGGAATGGTTGACGATATTTTGAGGGGGTGTAGGGGGTATGGGTTCCCGCAACTACCTGCAAATGGGAACTCAGGGGGTATAATCTTAATTTGGGACACTAGGGTGTTCACGTGCAAGGAGGCCGTTAGGGATGATCGGTTCGTAGCGGTAAATGGCTTGTGGAAGGGGAAAGTAGAGGATATCTATTTGGTTTACGTTTACGGGCTGCACGTGAGTCGTCAAAAAGCGTCGCTATGGGATAGATTAGCATGTTTGATGCATAGATGGTGCGGTGCATGGTGTATTTTTGGTGATCTAAATGTTATGAGAAGTAACGATGACAGATTTAATTCTCAAGTGAACGTAAAGGAAATGAACTATTTTAATAATTTCATTACTGACACGAGATTAGTTGAGATTCCTATGGGGGAAGAAAATTTACTAAGGTGAGTGACGATGGGCTAAAATTTAGTAAATTGGATCGATTCTTGTTAAACAATGAATTTAGCAATTTATGGGGTAATCTCGGTCATCACCTTAGACTGGAAGTTATCTGATCATTGTCCGATAGTGCTAAAGGATGTGGATCTTGATTTTGGTCCAACACCATTTTGATAGTTCAACATCTGGATGGAGGAGTCGGATTCCATCATGTGGTGGAGGAGGCATGGAAGAAAGATGTGAGAAGTACCCGCCCGGATTGTATAGTTCGTGATAAACTTAAAAATGTAAAGGCGAGTCTTAGGGTGTGGAGTAAGGATAGATTTGGGGGGCATAGGGAGAAGATTGAATCAAAAGTCAAAGCAATAAAATGGGAATTAGAGGCGGAAAAGAGAACATTGAATGATGGTGAGAGAGTTGCGCGGTTAGAGGCTAGAAAAAGGTGGGAGGATAAGGAAAATGAACTTGGTAATATGTTTCATCAAAAAGCTAGAATTAGGTGGGATGTGGAAGGAGATGGGAATTCAAAGTTTTTCCATTCATAAGTTAGGAGGAAGAATAATAAATGTTACTTGAGAGGTCTTATGGTTAATGGGGTTTGGTGTGAGGACCCTAAGATAATCAAATCAGAGATGGCTAGACATTACAAATCTTCGTTCTCCGAATGTGGGGTGACACGAATGATATTCTGTTGTGAAAGGCTCGAGAAAATATCAATGGAGGAGGCGAAATTACTTGAGAAATAATTCAATTAAAAAAGAGATATGGGAAGCTATTTTAGGCTGTGGGGGTGACAACGCACCGGGGCCAGACGGATTTAACTTCAAGTTTATTAGGAAATTTTGGGAGATTATTATGGTTGATTTGGTGAGGGTGGTCATGTGGTTTTGGGATAAGATGGAGATATCGAGGGGGTGTAATTCATCATTTGTCACCATTATTCCTAATGTGATGGATCCCACTTGGCTAGGGGATTTCTGGCCCATCAGTCTCATTGGTTGTTATTATAAAATAATTGCAAAGATGTTAGTGGAGAGGGTTAAGCGTGTGGTAGGCGACGTGGTAGGGGATGTCCAAAATGCCTTCATCAAATGGAGGTACATCCTAGATGGTGTTGTAATAGCAAATGAGACTATGGAATACTTGAAGAAAAAGAAGGAAAAGCGTCTAATTTTAAGGTTGACTTTGAAAAGGCGTTTGATAACATTAATTGGAAGTTCCTACTAAATATAATGTATAAAATAGGTTTTGGGGTAAAATGGTGTAAGTGGGTTGAGGTATGTCTTAGGTCGTCGTTGATCTCCATACTTGTGAACGGTTCTCCAACTGAGGAATTCGGTTTAGAGAGGGGCCTTAGACAAGGCGATCCTTTATCGCCTTTTCTATTTATCTTGGCAGTGGAAGGATTGAATGCGCTAGTTTATGAAGCGACGGAAAAGAGGATTTTTAGAGGGGTTAAAGTATGGGAGAATAACACTACTGTGTCTCACCTACAATATGCGGATGATACTATTTTCTTTAGTGAATAGAATAAAGAGAATGCCAAGTCTCTTATGTGTATTCTTAAATGTTTTGAAGAAGCATCCGGGTTGTGGGTAAACTACAACAAAAGCAAACTATATGGTATAGGAGTTAATGATATGGAATTAATTGAAATATGGTGGTTTGGATGGGGTGTGGCGTCGGGGAATTCCTTTAACTTACTTGGTTTATGATTGGTGAGAACATGAGGCGTATAAATGCATGGAATCCTGTGGTGGAGAAATTCAAGAGTCGTTTGGCGGATTGGAAGGCTAAAACGATGTCGTTCGGGGGCCGGCTAACATTGGTTAAATCGGTTCTAGGTAATTTGCCAATGTATTATTTTTTGATGTTCCATGTGCCTTTGAGTGTTATTAAACTTCTTGAGAGAATTAGAAAAAATTACTTTTGGGGTGGGCGGGGGAAGGGAAAAAAATTCCGTGGGTCAACTGGGATACATTACTAGCATCTCAAGGGATGGGGGTTCAAATATTGGGTCATTACGGGCAAAAATTATGGCTTAATTAGGGAAATGGTGGAGGTTTGGGAGGGAAGGGGGAGCCTTTGGGTTAGAGTGATTAAAAGCATTCATGGGGATAGTGGTGGATTGGGGGAAATAGGGTAATGGGTGGGGTGTAAAGGGTGG
>LBNU01004392.1:2656-25550 GCA_014162995.1 Artemisia annua | reverse complement strand
GCCCGCCATTAACCGCTAGTGATGATAGTTATTCGCCCGTGGTATCAAGGTTTGGTGGGAATCGGTGGAAGAGATATTTAGTGGGAGGCCAGTGCTTTTTTTGGTTTAACACATATTGGGGCGTTGGAAGATATAAAAGGGAATTAATTTATAATTAAGTCACCGTTTTGTTTACTCGATTAAACAGATAGGGTGCGTTTACTTGGGGAAAAAATTCTCTTGTTTTCTATCTCTACTTTTGTAAAAATTTGGAAGAGAAATTTATCTCCACAAAACACATGAAAATATAGAAAACGCGTTTAGTTGATGTTTCCATTTTCTATTTAGACTAAAAGGTAGGAGGGTTATGGGTTACAAAGGAAAACAAGGAAGACAACTAAATTTGTTTTGTAATTTTCCTTGTTAAGTTAGGAAATAGGAAATTTTGTGCTTTGCAAAACATTTTGTTGGAAAACACTTATTTGAACGCAATCTCTGTTTTCCTTGTTTTTCACAAGATATTTTGTGGAAAGCAAGAGTGTTTTCCCCCAGCTAAACGCAACTATAATATCCCTTAAGTACTGCAGCATTTGTGAGATAAAAGAATAAGAAGAATGCATAAGAACTAATACGAGTTATTAAGATAATCTGACCGAAACTTCTCAAGCACAAATTAGATTCATTTGCGGATCAGATTCTAAACCTTTTAATAAACAAACAACACATAAGTTATATTATGCCGTCCGAAAGTTCCCAATAATTAGAATCTAATATATTTGTCTTTCTTTTCTGTCTAAATAATAAAGTAAAAAAGATATTATAAAGATGTATGATTTAAGATCATTTGAGGACCAAACTTTTTTTACATATCAAGGGATTCATCTCCACCCTCCATCTTTATTTGATCTAATGGATGAGATTAATCCAACAATTAAAAAAAAGCTACTTTCATCCCTTTTTTCCAAATATTAATATCTTTCAAACCGTTAATCGTTAAACAAAAAAAATGTATATCGTTACAATGAGCATTTAATTATCTTTCTATAGATAGGCACTTTGATATACTTTCGACTATTTTTTTCGTTACTGAAATTTTCATGAAAAAATCATATGTGATTTATCACATGTGATATTACTTATAATATGTGATTTAAAACTAATATCACATGCGATATTACATATCATATGTTATTTAACACTAATATCACATGTGATATTACATATCATATATGATATTCACATGTGATTTATTCATGCAAATTTCAGTAACGAAAAAAAGTGAAAAAAAATGAAAAAAAAAAAAAAAATGTCGAAAGTATACCAAAGTGCCCGTCTATAGAAAGATAATTAAATGCTCGTCGCGATAGTGTAATTATTTTCGCTTAATCATTAACGGTTTAAGAAATATTTAAATTATAAAAAATATGTGAAATATTAAAATACTTTTAATCTCGACTATTGATTTTTTTTAGATAAAAAGTGGAGATGAGTTCCTTGGTATGTAAGAAATTATTTGTTCATATTTTGTGTTCAGCTATAGGTTGTTTGGTTTGTTTATATTTTGTATTTCGTTTTCTTTATTCGGGTTCCTTTCTCTTTAGTCGTCTTGTTTAGAGAGTAGAAATGCTGTTTGTTTGTATTGTTTTTTCGTGTTCTTTTGATATGTATTGCTGCCTTTCTCAAAAAATAGGGTGATTAATTAAATAATTGTTATATAACTATGATATATTATTAACTTATTAAACCATGATATATTATTGACTTATTAGGTTAGTATTGCAATTTCCCAAAAGCCTACCATTAATTAAATAATTGCGATATAACTATGATATATTATTGGCTTATTAGGTTGGTATTGCAATCTCCCAACGATATAACGTAACTATGATATATTATTGACTTATTAGGTTAGTATTGCAATCTCCAAAAAGCCTACTATTTATCAATCTCTATAAGAAGAAAGTCAGGAAACAATTAATAACACCACTACTCCACATCTCCAATTCTACTATTAACATGGCTCAATTTCTACAAAAACACAAGAATGCAATTCTTAGCATTCTCATATTCTCACTTATTCTTCAAGTACAATGCCATCAGTTTTCAAGAAAATTATCACCAAAATCCCATGCTTTTAAGAAACAAAAACTAATACACCTTCACTTCTACTTCCAAGACATAGCCGTGGGTGACCACCCCACCGCTTTACGTGTGGCTGAGGCTCGCACGACCAATACCTCCAAGAGCGGATTTGGAGCAACATTCATAATAGATGACCCATTGACGGAAGGGCCCAATAGGACCTCCAAGATCATTGGAAGAGCACAAGGGATGTACGCATCAGCTGACTTAAATATATTTGGACTTATGATGGTCGTAAATTTTGTTTTTTTGGAAGGTAAGTATAACGGTAGCAGTTTTTGTATATTAGGGAGGAATGGCATTACGTTACCACTGAGAGAGTTGCCTATTGTTGGTGGGACGGGGATTTTCCGATTTGCACGTGGTTATGCTCAATTAAAGACTGCTTCTCTCAATGCTCTTGGCGACGCCAGTGTTGAGTATAATGCTTACGTCCTACATTATTGATATCATATCGTGTCTTCAAATAATAATCATGGGATGTACACTGTTGCTCTTATTAAGTTTTTTCCTTGAGTGTTATGAAATTGAGTTGTAGCATCCTTTTTTAGTTCTTTCATATCTCAGTACTAATAAAATGTTCGTGTTTCTACTCCTTTTTCTTTAACAACCTAACATAGCCATTAATAAAATATGAACAAATAAAATGCTTAATGTGATTGAATGACCATTTAGAAAGTGCGACTATCGGATTATGAGTATGCGGCTTTGAAGTGGGCTATCTATTTATTTACTCAAATATTCAAATATGCTACTGATTATTGGTTTGATAACAAGGCCTTTCTTAAAGTAAATTAAAATGTAATGTAATGGCTATTCACAACTGTTAGAATTTTATAATCATGACATTCATATAATTAAATAATCATGTAGTCACATATGCGGAAGCGTAGGATCAAGTATAACATATAAAGGTTAACTAAAACATAAATAAAGAGCGTACCGTATGCAATCTTGAATTCTTGGATGAACCCTAATTAGGGTTTATATGAATTAGGGATCTATAGATTAATCCCTTACCGTTTTGTTAATCGATCCAAGATACAATCAATAGTGTGATTGTACCACGTTCTTGTACACACGTACTAATAGCGATTCGATGTGAATGCTAGTTCTTTTATCACAAATAAAAAAACACCGAACAAACAATGTTAAGCCTTTGTAAATTAAATACGGTCGAACCTATTTAATCTTCTATAGTCAATCGTTATAAAGGAATTGCAAGTATGTCATATATACATGCATATCATGCATGAATTATACATACATATAGGCATTCATATGAATCAGTAACATGCATATTCAACTACTATTCCATACATGCCTTTTGCTAAATATTCCCTTCATAATTGACCAAAGAAAAAGAACCAATCAGATTTTGACTTTGAGGGTTATATTGTGTCGAGCTCGTCTAGTGGAACCGAATAATCAAATCGGTTAGGGATCATCAATGCCTCCATCATATTAAGGACATTATATATAGCATTTAACCTTGTCCAACAAGTCATTGTTAGAACCTCCTTAAGTTCTAAAACTCGACACTCAACCCCCTACTTTTTCCTTGTTCGACCCTATAAATATTTGTGATTTAATAATTAAATATAACCATTTATATATTAATTATTTAACATCGATTCTCATACGTAAAGTGTGCAATCCCGTGGTCTCGGGTTCGAAACTAGACATACACGTATTAATATTTATCCACAAACCTAACAGCTCCCACTTGGATATCTATTAATAGTGTAATGACAATGGTTAGCGTCTAGCAACACACCAATGCCCCTAGTTCAACTCGAGCTAGGTTTCCTGGAAAAACCTTTAATGATTCATCATTATTATTATCCTTTCGTTACTAATACCACGTTAATAAAGATATGGATCTCAGTCATTCTTTAATTAACAATTCTGTTTCTCGTTGTTAATGATTGAGCAAGATTACCAAAACATTTGAACGTATTCCAGATAGACTTTGGGCGTGCGCACGCAAACATCTTGTAAACCCTACGAGGGGCCCAGCAGTATTAAACTTCAAAACGAATTTGAAGGAACAAATTCTTTCTTGACTACAAGACTAACCCATGAACTTTGCAACACTTCTGAAAACAACCCTTATAACTACCAGTTACGGATAGCGGTAGATTGCTCCACAGAAATGCACTACATCCATGACACTTATCTGGTATCTCAAGTCTGAGGATAACTAAATTCATGATTTACTTACTGACAAGATCCATAAAGTAAAATCATGTAGTTGGGATAAGTCCTATATTCAATTCATTGAATATCATGTGAAATTGGTATGTCAACGCATCAATATACTTTCAAGTATATTCTAACCAATACTCAGATTTGTCTTAGTTTAATGATATTTCCATATCATTAATTGACAACGGACAATTTAGAATAACATAAGTTATTCACGGATTTAAACATGCAAATATAGGACACAATTTATTATTAATGAAAACAAACGTACAAAATACTTTAATTCATTATAATTAATAAATTGCTTAATATCCTTTATCCAAATACTAAATAGATCAATGCATGATAATTCTAGTTAATGAATTATGCCTCAAGTCATGTCAATCATACTTGTTGACAAGGCATAAATCAACTAACTTTGATCTATAATAATTTTGAGAATACTTATTTCAAGAATTCAATTAAGCGAAATTCTTGTATGTGTATATTCAACTATTTTTGATATAGCCACATAATATTTCATAAATGGTGTGATATCCTCAACCACCAATTTATGACAATCAAACTTTCAAACATTTTAATGTTTAAAGTATTCTAATTCTTTAATTTATAATGAAACTATGCTCTTAGTTGAGCACAACTAGTTCATATGGCAATAAGGATAAAATCCTTTCCATAACTAGTTATTGAGTGTCATCTCAATCAAACTAGCATCATTGTATTAAAAACTACAATATGCTCTTTAAAATTTCCCGCAAACTTAATATCCATTGTGTAATGTTTGATGCCTTCCAATCTTTCAAGATTTATTGTCGGCTATAACAATTACGCAACAATTTGCTATATTGTATATACTTAGAATTTAGGAGCAATTCCAGGTTGAGGATCATTTTATTATTCTAAGTTCAAACATATTCTAATAGAATATTCATTACACAAGTTATATAATAACTTTCAATTAGATTTATTTACCGCGTATGTTTATTAAATAATAAACTTTAGTTCCAAGGTTGTATGTTTTATTTTCTAAATCATCGAAGTAAATTTTCATTCCAATAAGACTTAACATTTTACTTATATGGAATTTTACTTCTTATATGTTATACAACATATATGATTTAGTAAATCAAACATAATACTCCCACTAGCTTTCAGGAATACTTAGAAATTACCTTATTCCAATTATAAATCAAAACATTGATTTAACAATTAATCATAAGAGTAATCTCCTAGATGCATGCATTATCCATTCATGGATTATTGCGCTTTGTATACTTC
Source organism: Artemisia annua (assembly GCA_014162995.1). Taxonomy (NCBI): domain Eukaryota; kingdom Viridiplantae; phylum Streptophyta; class Magnoliopsida; order Asterales; family Asteraceae; genus Artemisia; species Artemisia annua. The sequence continues at coordinate 19,943 of LBNU01004392.1, read as the reverse complement.
CAAAGATTTATTTGAATTCATAAACTCCCTTTGATTACTTATCGTCCTCGCTCAAGTAATCATTCAAGAAAGAGTTTTGATATTCATTGTCAAATTTCATATTCATATAAATATGACAATTACCATCTTTGTATTTTTAATGTGCTTAGGAAAGAGTATTCAATCATAGTTAATTGCTTAAATATGATTAATAATCTTGTCATAAGACATACATTAAAATATGTATACAATTTTGTCCATATGAGTTTTAACAAAGATTTAAACCACTAGGGTTACATTATCTTTGAATAAACTCATCATCATTCTCTAACTATTAAGAATTAAGATAAACCAAATTTGTAAAATTTGAATATCTTTATGAACAGCATCTATAACATTCATAGTATGAGTAGTTTACCCAATCCATTATTTGGTAATACTTCATCATATAATTCCCAGCATATTAATCAAATACCTGAGATATCCAAGTGGATCTATGAATGATAATTCCATCATCATGAGGTTTATCATTTACATGTTAAGCCTCATCATGATCTTTACTAGTGTGTTTTTAGAAGATTATGTATTTTGTAATAAACTCCCACTTGCCTTTAGTAATCTATAGACTATCTATAAATACTTAGCAATAAGAGCAACAATCCAATTTTCTCTTTTTGGGATATTACAAATACACATTGAGAGTTCCTGACATGCTTTGTTAATAACTTTCACATAAGTATCTTAACAAATTCTGAACTTCAATTTTAAGACTTAATGTGATTCATCACATTCCATGATGTCTTATAAATCTTCTAGGAGTCTAATTGAGTATATTAAATTCATACTCAATTTTCTAACCTTGATAACTTTTGGAAGAAAGAAGTTATAGTTATCTTTAATCAAACAATAACAATAAAGTTTGATTCTCCTAACCGAACATACCATAAACTTGTGGTATTTTATTAGGACTCATATTGTCAGACAATCTATCAATATGAAAGATAAACTTATATCTTTTAGCTTGTCTATTTACCAACTAAATCAGCTTAATGATAAAATAGAATTTCCAAGCCACTTTGCATGCTTTATAACCTAAGTACTTATTAATCAAGTTACTTCTTGTTCATGTTTCTATAAGAAGACATAAACTGTTATAATCCCATTACACGTTATTAATCATTGATCAACTCAATGACTTCTTGTATATGTCTTAATTAAAAGACCATAACAAGTTAACGTCTTACTTTATTATAAGTCTTGTAATACTTAAAAGACTTCATGTTTATAACTATAGAATACAATATAAACATGTATAATTAAAGTAATCATGAACACCATCATTTGGTTTCAATAATATTTTCAAGTTAACTCACTACTTCATTTATTTATGTCATTCTAAGAATACATAATTATTGAAGTAGTATTATATTACTTCATGCATTTATGTCATTCCAATAATACATAAATATTTGAAGTTGTCTTGTTATCATATTAACACATGTTCTAATAGATGTCTAATTTAGAAACAGTAAATTATCCATGTAGGTCTCACGCATACATGGAAATTCACCTTGTTGTTGGAATTTAGTCTGCGTCTCACGTTTACTAAATTTCAACACCAAGTGTTTCTTAGATTAGATGTATTAATCATATTAGAACTATAATCTCTTCCTTTGCAGTTAAGAGAATCCTTTAAATCATATTACTATGTGTTGTACCTTGCACACAACTAAGATTTCTCCCACTTGTGCATGGAACAACATCAAGTGCCACATAAACAACACGCACGCGTTTGTTATTGTGAACAATATGATTTGTGTCAATATGTTAACATAACTAGTAGATATAGAGTCATTCAATCAATCAAGGAAACGTACATGACTATCCTTGAAAATATTAATGTCTATATTTTGGAAAGTAATTATCTTGAGATATACAAAAGATAATCTGAGATATACAATCAAGACAAAAGTCTTATAACTCCCACTGAATTAGAGAACATTACAATAATCCCTTATTCAGTAATAGGCACACAATACTCCCACTGAATTTGACAACATTGTAAATGTTTCATTAATCAGTAAAAGGAATTAGTGTACTATTTACTTTCCTACATCTTTTGAGAAAAACCCATTCCAACAATTATATAGGTTCTAAAAGAATGTATTCTACTATGTAAATGTGATTCATCACATTCCAAACTATTAACTTGAAAAAACTGGGCATGCAATTTCTTCCTGAATAGATCTATCATACCAACAATTGTATGTAGTATCTTTAAATGGTCAAAACAAAACAACTAGATAAAATTGCTAGTTTGTCTTTTACCATTTTGCGGTAATTTGTCTAGTTTCTATTTTAATAACTCATAAAGTGCAAATCATCTTACTATTAAAGATTGCTATGAGTTATTTATTTAGAAAATAAACAATTCTAATTATCCTATTGTACCTTTCTCATTCATGAAAAGGATTAGGATTAAGTCTCACACTTCTCTATATGGAAAGAAGACTATGTTTATTCTTTTCGTAAAGTTGATTCTAACCAAAAACCCATACGGGTGTAGATCAATTTACTTGTGAAAAGAATAACTTATGTTTACGGTTCAATGTTGCATTAATACATTTAAAAGAATTTTCAAAATTCAATTTTAGTATTTTCGATAATACATGTTTTCAAGAAAATATAATACCCATGGAAATATTAATATAACCAAATAATTTTCTTGAAAACCTAGGATCCAACTTTTCATAATTTCACTACGTCAGTTGATCTGCCATATAGTGAATCTTTATAAAAGATGGTAATCTGTCGAACAATAATTGGCAAACAAGTTTTCCAATTCCTAGAAAATTATGGGATTTACATCAAATTGATTCATCAATTTGCAATGTAAGCATGTTTCATCCCATCTCATGCCGTAAGCTCTAGGTCTCACGCATCAACTTACTTAAGTCGTCTAACTTAGAAACTGCAAATTCTCCATGTGTGGTCTCACGCACACTCGGAAATTTACCTTGTCATTAATCTTGGTCCAGGTCTCACGCATACCCAAAATTAACTTCAAGTGTTCCTTATAGTTAGATGGCATGTGACTTAAATTTTAGGGTATTTGATTTTGATGTGTTAATCAAAAACATGTATAAAGATGCATGCACTCATCTTTATGACATTAGTGTTTCAAAAACAATTTTTATTACCAATTCGTAAGATAAAGTTAAAAGCTTTTGTTTGAGGTATTGGGTTCACCAATTAGAGAAGAACCTCAATTATCATCCACCGAAGTGGAATTGAAGTAAATCACCCTTAAGATGATATTGTACACCCAATGATGATGTAAGTAAGACGTCTTTAACTAAGACATAAGTGCATGGAAACCAAAGGTAGACTCTAGGCTCTTTCCAAACTTTGTTTCCATCACTATGAATAAGCTAAATAAGACTTACTTGCATAATCATATGTACAAAAACATCAATCAAACACAAAGTTTATAACTTTCATCTTAAAACATATTAAAAACTATTACAATATAAATCTCGTCGCGAGGATGCATTTAACGCATTACGGCATGTAAGGCCAACCCCTAAGAATGACACATAAGATTTTGTATTGTAAAGTTCTTAATAAGATTATGTTTCACCATTATTAGTCCAATTAATTTTCTTTTCAAAAAATTACCCTTGTTATTGCTTACAACTTTGATAAACACATAACACATAGACAAGTAATTTAAAAGAAAACAAACAATCAACTAATAAATAATTAAAAGATGAAACAATTAGCCACATGCATACTTAATTAGATAAACCTTAATTAAATCAATTCTAGGTTTTAATAATGTGTTTAATTAACTAAAGCTTTCACTTTGCACAAGTGAGCCACATCCATCAAATAACCGATTGCGTAAGCTAGAGTTAATTAATACACCACATAACACGTAAATTGATTTTAATTACACTTGGGGTCTTCCCCAATTTTAGATCTATCTAATAATTAACATGTGAATCATGTACTAACAATTAAAACAATCAAATAATCCATGACTAACATGCATGTTTCGTCATGGATTCATGCATAACAATTACCAATTAGTTCACATAAACACGTTGTAAACCTAGGGTTTCTAATCCAGTTGATTAAAAAATTAAACCACAAACCCTAATTAGGGTTCATGGAAAATCGTACCCCCAAAATTAGGGTTAGGGTTTCGAAAATATTTTTAAACCCTAGATCTATAACTACAACATGTATATCTATAACAATCAAAGATACATTTTTTTATTGTTTTAGTAATCAATTACATATTATACATGGCTCGTGATGCCACTGTTAGAATTTTATAATCATGACATTCATATAATTAAATAATCATGTAGTCACATATGCGGAAGCGTAGGATCAAGTATAACATATAAAGGTTAACTAAAACATAAATAAAGAGCGTACCGTATGCAATCTTGAATTCTTGGATGAACCCTAATTAGGGTTTATATGAATTAGGGATCTATAGATTAACCCCTTACCGTTTTGTTAATCGATCCAAGATACAATCAATAGTGTGATTGTACCACGTTCTTGTACACACGTACTAATAGCGATTCGATGTGAATGCTAGTTCTTTTATCACAAATAAAAAAACACCGAACAAACAATGTTAAGCCTTTGTAAATTAAATACGGTCGAACCTATTTAATCTTCTATAGTCAATCGTTATAAAGGAATTGCAAGTATGTCATATATACATGCATATCATGCATGAATTATACATACATATAGGCATTCATATGAATCAATAACATGCATATTCAACTACTATTCCATACATGCCTTTTGCTAAATATTCCCTTCATAATTGACCAAAGAAAAAGAACCAATCAGATTTTGACTTTGAGGGTTATATTGTGTCGAGCTCGTCTAGTGGAACCGAATAATCAAATCGGTTAGGGATCATCAATGCCTCCATCATATTAAGGACATTATATATAGCATTTAACCTTGTCCAACAAGTCATTGTTAGAACCTCCTTAAGTTCTAAAACTCGACACTCAACCCCCTACTTTTTCCTTGTTCGACCCTATAAATATTTGTGATTTAATAATTAAATATAACCATTTATATATTAATTATTTAACATCGATTCTCATACGTAAAGTGTGCAATCCCGTGGTCTCGGGATCGAAACTAGACATACACGTATTAATATTTATCCACAAACCTAACAACAACTCTCATATTTCTTTTTTTTTTTGTAAAGGGTATTCCACCCGGTAAAATATATTACTCCAAAAATGGTTTTAAATTTGAACGTAAAAAAACCATTATTAAGCATAACCCTTTGTAAACCAAACTTCGCCCAGGTATTTCTAACGTAATTTTCAACTATCGGAAAAGCGAGTCTCTTACCAATGAAATAACCATACAAAGTATTAGCGAATCTAGAGCGTACCTCATCGATAGCTTCCAAAGGAATGGTGACATTAGCACCAGGCACACAATTTTCGTTTCTCATCTCTGAAATCTTAATGGTCTTTTTGGGTGTTTTATCCTTAAACATATCCGCAAAAGAGATAGGAATAGAACCTAATTGAGTCCCCGTTTTTTGCACATTCGCACAACTAGTACTAGGACAAGCCTTAGTGTTTTGCATCGACACACTATCAACATGATTCTTATCATTCGCACCATCAACAATAGTTGGCGCAGTAGACACATGTTGTTTATCCGTATTCACACCATCTTTCTCAATACTAACATCAACGACATCAGTAGTTTCTTTCTCTTTGTTGGTTTCTTCGTGTTTCTGTGTTCCCAGATTATGGTTAAGATAATCAATGAAGTACCGGATATTCAATTGAAATCGTGGTATCACTTTCCAATAGAAACTATTCGACCCTATGCCTGGGTTACACGAATATCTCTATGGGATAAGACCAAGTGATGTTCTTGTTTTAGGCACAAATCAAGAACAGAAGTGTATTCAAGTGTTTAGGGTTTTTGTGTTGATCGTGTTCATGCAGAATATTGTGACCTCTATTTATAATAGAGAATACTCAAACCCTAGCCCATGGAATTATGTATAATTAACGGCCCATTAATTATATATAATACTTTCCATAATAGTAGGAATCAGTGGTTATCAGTGGAAACAATAAACTCATCAGCAGTAACAAGCTTATCTGCAGGAACAAGCTATCAGCAGGAACAAGCTTATACTAGCAGTGGTAATGTTAACACTAGCAGTGGAGTCAGCAGCAGAATCATACTAGCAGCAGAGTCTAGCAGAAGATTCCCACTAGCAGCAGAATCCACTAGCAGCAGATTCTACTAGCAGCAGATTCAGCAGAATCCACTAGCAGCAGATTCAGCAAAATTCACACTAGCAGCAGATTCAGCAGAATCACACTAGCACAACCACAATTGAGTCAGGGTGTTCATGGACCAAATGGGTGTACACTCCGTACCTCCAAACCCATTACCAGGTGTGAACTCATCCCTCAAGTGCACTAAATTTTCCAACAATCCTCCCCAAATTTAGTTCACTTCCTTTGCATGAAAAATAAACAATAAACAAAACAAGTGCATAAATGAAAATATCCTGAGGATTGAATTTCCACATTAGTACATATTCGTTCAAACATTTTCAAGCAGTACTTTGATCAAGCAACACTTTGATCAAGCAGTACTTTGATCAAGCAACACTTTGATCAAGCAACACTTTGATCAAGCAATACTTTAGTTTACTACTAGCAGCAGATTCAACTATCATAACCACTATTGAGTCAAGGAATTCAGTGACCAAATGAGTGTACACTCCGTACCTCCAAACTCATTACTAGGTGTGAATTAATCCTTCAAGTGCACTAAATTTTCCAACAATACTCCCCAAATTTAGTTCACTTCCTTTGCATGAAATAATAAACATTAAACAAAACAAGTGCATAAATGAAAATATCTTGAGGATTGAATTTCCACATTAGTACATATACGTTCAAACATTCGAGAATCAGGGTGTTCTAAGAATTGAACCCTTCAACCCATTTGAATACCTGAAGATAAATACACACAAGTTTTCAAACACTTAAATACTCCTGACACTATTACAAGCCATATGTCCATATCCAATTCATAAATGTTGTAAAAGCTAAAAGTCCAAAGCTTCCTGAAGCGGCAGAACTTCAACATTTACATAAGTGGTTCATCTTTAATCATGCTCCTGCTCAACACTTGTTCAAAGAAATTAACCATTAAGAAGTGAAGACTTCATCCTCCTTTCCAGTAGGCAACAAGCACAACCTTGGGATGTATGTGATACATGTGCTTCAGTCCACAAAATGTTCAGCTTTCCACATTGAACTCAGCTTCCAAGTTTCCTTAGAAGGGAGTCGGGTGTCTTTGCATTCAGTGACTAAGTTGGACTTAAACCCATCCCTTTAGCAGACTTTAAAACCAAGTCTCTAGCCAAACCCTTCGTCAAGTGATCAGCTAAGTTTTGTTGAGATCTAACAAACTCTATACATACGACCCCATTCATGATAAGCTCACGAATCATGCTATGCCTGACACCTAAGTGTCTAGACTTCCCATTGTACATCTGGCTATAAGCCTTTGCCAATGTAGCAGCACTATCACAACGGATAGAAATAGGTGCTATGGGTTTAGGCCACAATGGAATCTCAAGAAGCAGGTTTCTCAACCATTCAGCTTCTTTACCAGCAGCAGCTAAGGCCACAAATTCAGATTCCATGGTTGAACTGGTAATGCAAGTTTGTTTCTTGGATGCCCAAGAAATTGCACCTCCACCAAGTAGGAATACCCAGCCACTGGTAGATGAATTATCTTCAGTGTTACTGATCCAACTTGCATCAGTATATCCTTCTAATACAGAAGGATAACCAGTATATGAAGGACTATAATCCATAGTTCTCTTCAAATACTTAAAGACCCTCTGAATTGCTTGCCAGTGATGAGCACTAGGATTACTAGTATACCTGCTCAGTTTACCCACTGCAAAAGCAATATCAGGTCTAGTACAAGTCATGGCATACATCAAGCAGCCAATTACCCTAGAATACTCAAGTTGAGATACAGCTTTGCCAGTATTAGGCATCAACTTCTCACTTGTATCCATAGGTGTACTCACTGGAGTACAATCAAAATAATTAAATTTCTTCAACACCTTCTCAATGTAATGAGACTGAGAGATAGAAATTTTGTTACTTTCATGTTTAATCCTAATACCAAGGATAACATCTGCCTCCCCCATATCCTTCATGGAGAACTTTGATGACAAAAATTCTTTTGTAAGATCAACTTGATTTTGGTTAGTGCCAAAGATCAACATGTCATCAACATATAGACAAATGATGACTCCTTTACCAGATTCATCAAATTTGCTATATACACATTTGTCAGGCTGATTAAGTGAATAACCACTAGACAAAACCACTTCATCAAATTTTTGATGTCATTGCTTAAGTGCATGTTTTAGTCCATAAAGAGACTTAATCAGTTTACACACCTTGTTCTCATTGCCAGGCATGACGAAGCCCTGAGGTTGGTTCATGTAAACCTCCTCATCTAAGTCACCATTCAAGAAAGCTGTCTTCACATCCATCTGATGAATAACCAGATTGTGAATTGATGACAAAGCAATTAGCAATCTTATGGTACTGATACGAGCCACAGGGGCATAAGTATCAAAATAGTCTATTCCTGACTTTTGTTTAAAACCCTGAATAACTAATCTTGCCTTGAACTTTTCAACAGTTCCATCTACCTTCATTTTCTTTTTAAAAATCCATTTGCAACCTAAAGGTGTGCAACCAGGTGGTAGATCAGTCAACACATAAGTGTTATTGCCCATGATGGAGTCCATCTCATCATTAATTGCTTCCTTCCAGAAAGCAACATTGATTGGCCTCAAACAGTCAACTAATATTAACTAAGTAAATGGTCAACAAAAGTAAAACTATCAAGGACACAATGCAATTACACCAACAGAGTATAGAATATCCTTGGGTCGTTTAATCCCAGCGAGGTGTGAAATCTGTAATAGGACGAATCTGTGATCGGGTGAAATTGAATGGAAAGGTTTTGAGTCATTAAACTAATGAATTATAAAATAAAATAGCTTAAATAAGCTATAAGAACAAGTACGTGAAAGGAAAATACTTAGAAACGTTTATAATCTAAAAACGTGTACGTTTAATTTAAATTTACGTAAACGTACGAAATAAAACGTGAGTTCTGTCCAATATAAATCCCACGGATGTGAAAATTATATTTTTGGAACCCTAATAATAAAAGAAAATTATTTTAAAATTATTTATTAGACTATTTAATTAATTATTATTAATTAAAAACTAATTAAAAACTATTTAAACTAATTTAAATTATAATAAATAGCAAATGAACAGTAATAAATCTAAATTTTTTTCTAAAAATACTATTAGTATGATAAAGCTAGGAAAAATATAAAAGAGGTGGAAAGCTTATTAAATAAGCTGGAAATAAGCTGATAAGCTTGTAGAGCTAAAAAGAACTCAAACTAGAATAAATAAAGCTGGGAAAGAAATAAACACTAAGGATTGCATAGCCCAGATGGTGCGCGTGTTTTGTCTGATTTTGACCAAATTGACCAAGAGGTCCAGTGTTCGACCCTGGCTAGTGGCAGATTTATCTTTTTATTTTTCTTTTTAGTTTTAACTTTACAAAACCACTTAATACTAATATTTGAACAACTTTAATAAAAGAAAGCTTCTTGAAATGACCTAATAAGCTCTGTGAGAGCTTAACATTCCAACAGTTGAGCTATTTAAGCTCAACTTGGATTTTAAACTATGAAAAGCTTCTAAATAAGCTACAAACTAATCAAAGACTGGAAAATAAGTTCTAAGCAACTGAGATGGATGTAATAGTAGCCAAAGAAAAGAGAAAAGCAAAAGGAATAAGCTGAAATTAAGGAATAAGCAAAACCAAACTATACTGAGTAATGAAACAGGATTGCAGGCTTATTCAGGCCTATATTTTGCTTATCAAATAAGTTGATAAAACCAAAAGGAGTCTGGAAATAATAAGTTGAGTTTAAGGGCTTCTCAAAGAACCCAAAGACTCACTGTGGGGCCCATGGATAAGCTCTCAAGAAGCTTGTGAAACATGCTCCTTACACTGACTCATCAGTGTAAGGAATCTATTGAGCCAACATAGATAGACACAAATAAGCAGTTAAATAAGCTAAAAAAGGGAAAATGAGTACAATCATAAACAGTTGGGATGGTGGGGTTTCCAAAACACCCAAAAGCTCTCAGTGGGACCCACTGAGAAGCTCTACAAGAGCTTGTGAAAATGGACTCACCCCTGGTACAGGGGAGGTTTAATGAAAACAGGTCAAAGTAAGGACACAAATAAGCACTTTATAGAAATCACAAAAATAAGCTAAAAAAATCCAGGAAAAATGAGCTTCTACACTTTATTATCCCAAAAGCTCAAAGGCTAGGGATTAACACACAGAACATGAAAAATCACCCAATATTTGTAAAAACTAAGTGACATGAATATTTTGACTTTTTACTTATGCACTTAGTTTGACTTTTATAGCTTTTAATTGCTTCTAACAAACTGAAACTGTAATATTAAGTTAATATTAGATGAGATTAAGCTACATAACCAACTAGTGAACTAATCATGATGATTATTGAGTCTAAAATACCAACAGTGAGCAAATACTAAGGTGACAAAGAGATTTTTGACTTTCTGGTAATGGGCACTGGTTTTTGTGACTAACTTATGCTACTATCACCTAATGCTGTCTATCCATGCCAAAATAACAACAAAACAACAACAAGAACACAGAACATGGACCTGATCCAAACACCCCTTTAAAAATATCAAAATGAGATTTTCAAGGTAAATGATTATATAAGACCATGTAACTGAGTATTAAGGACATAACATAACATAATAAGCTCAAATTAACACATAAACATCATTCATAACAACACATACTCAAGAATCTCTAAAACACTTTTTTGACAGTGAATTTGTAAAATCTGAGTAAAATGAAATTTAGTGAACAAACACTCAACATTAAGCATTAATATGATTAAAATACACCTAAAAAACACAAAGAACCATATATAAGCAAATAATAAGCTATAGCATAGTAAAACATTAAATTGTGATAAAGGCTTACATATTGAATTCAGGCCAAGAACATGGAACCAAGTACGCAATTCACATCCTAAGGCTCACCAATAAGCTCTATAACCCATGGCAATTCACAATCAACCCTGCTCCAGCTTTCTTGCATCATTTCATTGATTTTTTTATTTATTGACTATTTAATTGGAATTTTAAGTATTTTTCATCTTTTTTATTTAAAAAGGTTTTAATACATTCTAAACTGTTAAAAACTTATAAATGAGCTTCAAGGAACTGAATGGAACAGGTTTTAATAAATTTCAACAATAATTAAGTTAATTTGTCAAATTTACTTAAAATTGCCAAAACTGACTTCACTGAACAAGACTGGAATTAAAGGTAAAGAAGGTTCAATTTACACTAGTAAAATAGATTACAACACTTTTTAAGTAAAAAGTACAACTGGAAATTAGGCTACACTAAATACGACATGTAAAAAACTAAACTATACTACTTTTTTTTTCTTCTGCTTCTTTCTTGTTCTTTATAGATGTTTAGGGTTCCACTTGTCCTTCTGAGACTATCCCACCACTCTTGGACCATTGGATTAAGCTAAATTGATCTGAGCCGTTTAAAACACCTTTTGGCGCCAAAAATATCAAGGGTAGCGTAAAGCAGTTTTTTGGGGTAATTAATGGGGTTTGGGGTGTTGTGGAGGTGGAGGGGACAAGGTGGAGAGGGTAGGTAATGAGGTGGTGGACAGGTGGTGGCAAAACCAGGGAGGTGGAAGGTGGATTTGTGTTCAGTGTGTGGGAGTGGTAATGGAGAGGGAAAGGGTGGTGTTTGACCAGCTTGTTTGACCCCGGTTTATTATTTAAAGGGGGTGTTGGGCTGAGATGGGTAATGGGCTTGGCAAGGGTATTGGGTTTGGTTATTTGGGGTATAACAAAACCAAGGGTCCGTTTGTTTGTTTTAAGCTTAATAACCACAAGGACCTAAAATGTAAAAACTGAAACTTTAGGGACCTAAGTGTAATTTCCCAAAGTTGATCAAGGGACCACTCTTGCCATAGTTCAATAACCCAAGGACCACAAATGGAATTTTTCCCATTTAGAACACCCGGGGACCAAATATGTCATTATTCAAACTCGAGGGACCATTATTGCCAATTTGTTGAAAACTTTCATCCAAGGACCAATATTGAACATTTTTGATTTCCCAAGGACTAAAGTTGACTTTTTATTCATTTTAAACCTTCAGGGACTAGTTTTGCCAATTTATGAAACTCCAGGGACTGAAAATGACAATTGTGTGAACTTTGCATGCTTTTCCCTTGTTTTCAATCTTTTTGTACCTGAATTACATAAAAACACATTTCAATGATATAAGTAACATTTATATGGTCATTTGTGTGTTTTTGGTCGTTTTTGTGGGTTTAACAAAATAAAATATATGTGTATTTAGACACATATCAAACATCCTGGGACTTCATTGCTTCTTCAAATGTTTTGGGATCATCCTCAACAATGAAGCAATAGGAGTATTGGTCAGAGACCTCACTCCTTGTACCTTCAATTAAGTATAATTGAAACTCAGGTCCAAATGACTTTGGAGTCCTCACCCTATTGCTCCTTCTGAGCTCAGGTTCAGGTTGTTGTTCCACAACCTCAGCAGGAACCTCATCAGATACTTCTGAAGCGCCATTGTCATTGGTTCCATTTGGAATCCTTTGACTTGGTCTAGGGATAGATGAAAATCTATTCTCATCAAAGAGTGAATCCCTTGATTCAATTATAGAGTTAATTGAAACAGATTCATTAGGTTCAATGACATAGAGCCTATATGCCTTGGAATGCTCAACATATCCAACAAAGATGCATTCAATGCCTCTTTCACCCAAAGTTTTCTGCTTTGGATCAGGGAGTCTTACAACAGCCCTACAACCCCAAATCCTGAGAAAGTTCAGGTTGGGTTTTCAGTTAGTCTAGAGTTCATAAGGGGTAACCTTGTTCTTTTTGTTGGGAACTCTATTTAGTAAATAGCAAGCTGTTAACATAGCTTCACCCCAGAACCCTTGACTCAGCCCTGAATAGGACAACATGGAATTAACCATCTCCTTCAACAACATGGCCGGGACTTTGAATATTGAGGACAATATTCAATTCTAGTGTGGGGGGGGAAATTCTAGCGAATTTGATTACGTTTTTCCATCTAAAAAAGCTTGAATTCCCCCATTTTGGCCAAAATTTTTTTTCTTTTTGGTGTGAGTGCTTTGCACTAACACGACAAATGGTTATCAGTCCACCATGTNTTTGGTCGTTTTTGTGGGTTTAACAAAATAAAATATATGTGTATTTAGACACATATTAAACATCCTGGGACTTCATTGCTTCTTCAAATGTTTTGGGATCATCCTCAACAATGAAGCAATAGGAGTATTGGTCAGAGACCTCACTCCTTGTACCTTCAATTAAGTATAATTGAAACTCAGGTCCAAATGACTTTGGAGTCCTCACCCTATTGCTCCTTCTGAGCTCAGGTTCAGGTTGTTGTTCCACAACCTCAGCAGGAACCTCATCAGATACTTCTGAAGCACCATTGTCATTGGTTCCATTTGGAATCCTTTGACTTGGTTTAGGGATAGATGAAAATCTATTCTCATCAAAGAGTGCATCCCTTGATTCAATTATAGAGTTAATTGAAACAGATTCATTAGGTTCGATGACATAGAACCTATATGCCTTGGAATGCTCAGCATATCCAACAAAGATGCATTCAATGCCTTTTTCACCCAAAGTTTTCTGCTTTGGATCAGGGAGTCTTACAACAGCCCTACAACCCCAAATCCTGAGAAAGTTCAGGCTGGGTTTTCTTTTAGTCCAGAGTTCATAAGGGGTAACCTTGTTCCTTTTGTTGGGAACTCTATTTAGTAAATAGCAAGCTGTTAACATAGCTTCACCCCAGAACCCTTGACTCAACCCTGAATAGGACAACATGGCCGCATCCAGAGGGGAGTACGAATTAACCATCTCCTTCAGCACCCTGTTTTTCCTTTCAGAAATACCATTTTGCTGAGGAGTATAGGGAGCAGTCGTTTCATGGATTATACCAACAGACTGAAAATACAGAGTATCCATGTACTCACCTCCCCTATCAGTCCTAAATCTTTTGATTAGAGACCCTTGTTGCAATTCAACTTCAGTTTTAAATACTTTAAATTTATCTAATGCTTCATCCTTAGTATGTAACAAATAAACATAACAAAACCTAGAAGCATCATCAATAAAAGTCACAAAGTATTTCTTATTCCCCAAAGAGGGAGTAGCATGCAAATCACATAAATCACTATGAATCAGTTCCAACACTTTAGTTTCACGTTTTACACTTTGAAAAGGTTTCTTAGTTATTTTGTTCATCATACAAGTTTTACACTTTTTAGTGTCCATGTCAACTGCTGAAATTAACCCATCCTTAAACATATCTTGCATTCTTTTAAAGTGTACATGGCCAAGTCTAGCATGCCATAAATTCGAATCATTCAATTTAGTGGTTGACATAAAAGCAGAATTAACATTATCATGATCAATATTAAGCCTGAACATTTGATTACACAAATAGCCAAAACCAATAAACACACCATGTTTAGACAAAACATACTTATCAGATTCAATTACTTGTTTATAACCACAATTATTCAAAACACTACTAGAAACCAAATTCTTTCTAATATCAGGAACATGTGAAACATTAAACAAAGAAACAATCTTTCCAGAACTAAACTTCAAATCCACACATCCTTTTCCATGCACCAGGGCAGTTGACTCGTTTCCCATATGAAGAATAGAACCATCATTCATTGACTCATAGGTCTTGAACCAGCTTCTATCTTTACACACATGAATTGTAGCTCCAGAGTCAACCCACCAAGCAACATCATCATCCTGCACAAAACCTACATCAGATATATATGTAACATAATAAATCTCAAAAGACTTAGTAAATATATTTTGACCTTTTAGAGAATTGGTGTTACCATTCCCTGAACCACTTGTGCCTGATCCATTGGATTTGTTTCCAATTTTACCACCCTTGCAATCCTTTCTGAAGTGTCCAGGTTTCCCAGGCTTCCAACAAGTAACTTTAGATTTCTTGTTAAGATCATCTTTGGTGTTATCATGATTGTAACACTCCCAACTCGGATACGGCAGCTGACATGCTGGGGGTATTACGCAAATAGAAACCAGGCACATTTATAGCTAACGACCACAACACGGGACGTTTATAAATGTTGCAAAACATATCATTCGAATTACAAACCATTTAGAGTACAAGGACTCTTAAGTCAAAGTAGCAGCGGAAAAAGTAAATAGAGTTTGCAGCGGAAAATAAACAAAGTTTAGCAGCGGAAGTAACAAAAGACACAAAAGGTTTTACGAATGACATGCAAATAAAGATAGAAAGATAGTAAAGCTGCCTTGACAGAAATGCCTCTTCAGCCTTAGCCACTCCACCATGCCCCAAGTATCAAGCTTCAAAGCTAATTATTAATATCATTAGTACCTGAAACACATGCTTAAAAAGTCAACACAAAGGTTGAGTGTAATCCATAGGTTTAAATAATAAGGTTGAGCACAAGGTTTTAATCATAAGATATGAGCAACAAATGCAAATATCGGGTAATCAAGGTAACAACCAATGTATAGAGGCATCCCTGTGCATATAATAATGTTGATGATGCTAAGCTCATGACACGCAAAACGTTAACCAACAATCATAGTATCAATATAACCGCAGAATTTCATAATATAATAGTGCCCCCAAGGCCGAGTACTTGCCAATTACCCGGCAAAATCGAATATAGTACACCACAATTTGCCTATCCAGCAAAAGGAGTGGGAGGGTCAATTCCTATAGGCTTATATCCCTATATTCGCGCTCACTCGCAAGTGATTAATGGTTCATGATCTGAGGGTCTTGCAATGGCAAGGTAAAGCTACTTAGCACATCGTCAGGAAAGCATACCAATCAGGAAAAGCATACCAAAAATACTTGTGCTCAGAAAACATTTAAAGCATGTATCTCACCCCATGGGTTTATAAACATTTAGAAGATAAAAAGCGGGGCTATGAATCACACATTAACAATAGCAGGAAACGAGATATATCAACCAATCAAATAATGCGTCACAGCAAATAATCTTCAGCACAACCTAAGCAATATAAATATCATAACTCAGCAATGGTACTCGAATATTTCAATAAACAATGCTTGAATAAAGTTTTATAAAAGACAATGGCACTTGAAAGAAAATAGTCTTTAAAGTCTCATGTGAAAGAAAATAGAAAAGAATAAGTCGGCGAAACGACAAAATACGCAAGAAAGACGAATGAATACTCTAAGAAAGTCGTCGAAAAGAAATGGAAAGAAAAAGAAATGAAACTAAAGACACACTCAAATAATTAACAAATCGTTAATAACAAGTCTCGGTTTTACCCGTTTTCCCAAAATAACGTTGAAATAAAAAGGGTTTTGAAATAAATAGTAGTTAGTAAAATAGTTTGAAGATTATAAAGAATTTTACAAAATTTCGGCATGACCTGCCCGTTTATAGAACATTTCCCGAGTCAACGACTCTTTATATTTAAACAACGTTTAACATTTTATAAATAATAATATGATTGGATATATCATTCACGTAGCCCATTAGTTGTTTAGGTTTATCGACCATTTTGTATTGTTCGGGTTCCAGGTACGTTAAGACCTTTACGGGCCTAACGTACCCTACCGTCTCGTGTAATAAAGGGTCCATAAGTCCAAATAACCATAGCCGCAAATCCAATACGTCCAATTCAAGCTCAGAATATAACATCACAATAATAATAACACGGAAACCAAGTCCAATGTCCAAATCCTCTCAACTATGTCAAATGTATTTTAGGTTTCATAATTTTATTATCCGTTTTATTTATTTACCGTCTAAACTAAATAATAATAATAATGATCCCGAGACTAGTAACCAATACTCAAAATCCTGAGAAACAACAATAACAACTCTAAAAATCAACCCAAGTCAAATAAAATAAACCCGAAACTAAACTAAATCCCAAACCGAGCCTCAATACCATTCGGCTCAAACCAAACAACCAAATCCGAATCCAAACCAATTCCA
>LBNU01004391.1:71899-113094 GCA_014162995.1 Artemisia annua | reverse complement strand
CCTTTTCCCCAAAATTTCAATCTACAGCTCAAGATCCCGCCCATGTTTTCCCCAAAATTTCAATGGCCGCCCCTTTTTTCCCCAAAATTTCAATCTACAGCTCAAGATCCCGCCCCTTCTTTCCCAAAAATCAAAACCCAAACACTAGTCAGATCTATCTTCTCTCTATTCATCTCTTCTCCTTCTCTCTAGAACCGACTCACACCACCGCCACACTTCACCGCCTTATCTCGCCGTCATTCCACCAACCATCGCTCCTCCACGCCATCACCGTCATCAATACAAGTGAGGCAATGGGTGAGTTTGTTTGCTTCGGTTGTTTGGTTTAAGATAACCACCACATCCACCACCTTCACAGGCAAGCCACCATCACCCTCATCTAACTTATCCTACTCTGTTCATGGGTATGCTCAAACACATATTTAATTTATATTTTCTTAAATGTGTAATCGAATATAAAATTATTTATATTGATTTTCGTGGATTAATTAAAACTAGCCTAAAACATGTTTTTTATTATAAATTCGTGTGGTGGTAACCGTTGCAGGTAGACTTATTAAGACGACATAGTTTTCCTGTTTATTGGAATGGAGACAATCGACGTGTTCTAAGTGATCTATCCAAAGATTAACATAACATCTGTTATATAGGAAATTAACTCAAATATGGTTGCTTTTTGTGAAACTGTTTCATTTGTACCAAATGTGACTGATTTGCTTGCTTGGTAATGTGTTTGACATTTATTCGTTCCAGGTTTGGCACTGCAGAACATTTCAACCATCTGGATTATTTGTTGCCCGTGGTGGTTTTTGATGCTAAACTTATATTTGGTACATCTAAGTTTGTCGTCTTTTATGTTAGCATTAAGCACGTTACTTGTTTCTTGCAGGGGCTACATTCTATTTTCACGGGTGAGGATGATACATGGGATGCCTGGCTAAAAATTCCCTCATCTGGATTTTCTGGCACAGTTCATTTTCGAGGGACTGGATTTAAATTGAAGCGAGGGTATGCTCCATCTCAGTCACCAAAAGTCAACACATGTATATTTTTACTGTTTCATGGTTGGCGGATCTTATATTATGCAGCATTATTAATGCCTTGGTTTCATACGGTTCGTAACTTCTCTTTATAGGATGAGTTACATCAGCAGATAGAGGAAGCAATGGATGCTTATTATTCACAGGTAAAACTAATGACGTAGTCTAGGGCTGTAAACGAACCGGACGAACATGAACGGAGCCTTGTTCATGTTCGTTCATTTAATTTTAACCGGACAAATAAACGAACACGAACACTTAAATGGACAAATTTTCTTGTTCATGTTCGTTTATTAAGACAATGAGTTGTTCATGTTCGTTTATGCTCGTTCATTAAGACACTAAACATACGCTAAACGGACATAAACGATCGAACATAAATGAACATAGACAAGTAAACATAAACTTTATCAAATTATGCATTTAATATAGTTTTGTAATTGTTGTTTTGTTTAAAAAACTAATTTTAAAATTATACAATTAAAAGATATAATATACGAATATAAATAAATCAATGAACATAAACGAACACATAATTGGATGTTCACAAACATAAATAAACTTTTTACCGAACGGTTCGTGAAATGTTCACTGAATGTTCAGTTCGTTTACAGCCCTAGCGTAGTGTATTGTGGATCACCAGTAAGGAAAAACAAAGACGGATAATCTCCAGATGCGGAGATTAGATCATTAGCAGATAATCCTGTAAATTTGACTGCAACTTCTTTTATCATGCTTATATACCAGCAGGATTAACTGTGTACTAGCCGTACTAACTTGTATACTGGCAGTAGTAACTTTTAATACTAACATTTCCCTTTTTTTTTGCAGAAAGTAGCTGATGAAAAAGATCAAGTAAGGAACCTTGAATGTTGATGATGGCACTGATGCCATGACAGTTGTGTTAAGGAAAATGGAGGTTATGCAAAAGGAGTGGGAAGTAGAGTTACATATAAGACGTGTTTTAATTTTCCTCGAAGCAGAAAAGAAACTGATGAAAGACTTGAGTTACTTCAAACTCAACTTGATAATGAGAGACGTGAGCGTCAAAAAAAGGATCTGCTGGTAAAGCAACTGTCCAACGAGGTGTCCCAAGGGATGCAGTTGTAGTTGCCATTAGACTCAGATGGAAACCTTGCAAAAGCAAGCTAAGGTGGCGAAGAGATGACTCAGGTTATAAATACATTCGAGTTTTATTCAATTTGAAATACCTCTTTTATGTAACTCTACTGCCCACTCTCAATCGTAACATCCCTTTTCCTTACCAAACACAACTGTCAAAAGCAAGCTAAGGCGGCGAAGAGTCAACAGGTTTTAACTTATGGTAGTTGAGAATTTGATTATATACGACATTACCATTGTATATATATTTGGTTCATTTAAATACATTCGAGTTTTATTCAATTTGAAATACAATTGTATATACATTTGCTTCATTTATATACATTCTGTTTTATATATATTCTAGCAGTAGTAGCTCTGCTCCAGCAGTACTAATGTAGTACTAGCAGTACTAATATTATTGGTCACTCTTTGTTTAATTCGATGTGTGACTAAATATTACAAAATGCCATACAAAATAAAAATTCATGTGACCATTGGATGAACATTAGTCACACAAAACACACATATCTGCACTTTAAACATCATATGGTCACACTTAGTAACACTTTTGGCCACTATTTGCTTAATCGTATGTGACTAAATACCCCAAAAAAAATGTGCGTTGTATGACTAAATATTACAAAAGGCCACACACACATAAAATTCATGTGGCCATTGGATGATCAATAGTCACACAAAATACATATTTCTGCACTTTAAACAGCATATGGTCGCACCTATTACCACTTTTGGCCACTGTTTGCGTAATTGTATGTGATTAAATATCCTAAACAAACATCGTTTGTGTGACTAAATAGTACAAAAGGCCACACAAACATAAACTTCAAGTGGCCATTGGATGATAAATTTTCATACAAAATACAAATTTCTTTACTTTAAACAGCATCTGGTCACACTTATTGGCGCTTTTGGTCACTGTTTGCTTAATTGTATGTCACTAAATACCCAAAACAAACATGCGTTGTGTGACTAAATATTACAAAAAGCCACACAAACATAAAATTCATGTGGCCATTGGATGATCAATAGTCACACAAAATACACATTTGTTCACTTTAAAGAGCATATGGTCACACTTATTAACACTTTTGGCCACTTTGTTTTAAATTGTATGTGACTAACTCCAAAAAAGCAACACCCATTGTGTGACTAAATCATCACAAACGTCACACTTATTGTATATTCATGTGGCCAAAGGACGGGAAATAGTCACACAAAATACACATTTACTAGAAAGACTCATATCAAATGTCACATATGTTATATATTTATGTGGCCAAAGGCCGAACAATAGTTACTCTCAAAAAATATTCTTGTGACTATAAGGTATTTACGGTCACTGATAATGACTAATCCAACAAAACTTGTGCCTAATTTGTCACACATATTCAGGGTTTTGGTCACTCTTTTTCGATGGAAAAGTCCACGAACTCAACAATGTGACCATATGCCACCTACGGTGGCGGGACCTTTGGTGACACACGACGAAAAAAAACATGTGTGACTATATGCATATCGTCACACATTTTGGGCATGACCGATACAACTTTTTGTACCAGTGAGGAGATCCCTGTAGTCAGGGAATACCCAGAAGTTTATCCTATAGATTTACCTGGCTTACCTCCCGTTCATTAGATAGAATTTCAAATTGATTTAATCCCCGGAGCGGCACCTATAGCCCAAGCACCCTATAGGTTAGCCCCTTCAGAGATGAAGGAACTCTCTGAACAACTCCAAGAATTAACCAATCGAGGTTTTATACGCCCAAGTACATCACCCTGGGGAGCTCCTGTCCTATTCGTAAAAGAAGAAAGACGGATCTATGAGAATGTGTATCGATTATCGCGGATTGAACAAACTTACTATCAAAAATCGATACCCATTACCCAGGATTGATGACTTATTTGATCAACTACAAGGTTCGAGTGTATATTCGAAAATCGACTTACGATCAGGTTATCATCAACTGAGAGTGAGGGAAGAGGATATCCCTAATACCGCTTTTAGAACAAGATATGGACACTATGAATTTCAAGTTATGCCATTTGGTTTGACAAACGAACCAGCAGTTTTCATGGATCTCATGAACCGGGTGTGTAAACCATACTTGGATAAATTTGTTATAGTGTTCATAGATGATATCCTTATCTATTCACGTAACGAGGAAGAGCATGCTAAACACTTGAGAATAATCCTAGAACTACTTAAGACGGAGAAACTTTATGCAAAGTTCTCTAAGTGTGAATTATGGATTAGTGTTGTGCAATTTCTCGGACACATGATAGATAAACAAGGACTTCGTGTCGATCCAGCTAAAATCGAAGCCGTTAAGAATTGGCCACATCGTATGAATCCTACTGAGATACGACAATTCTTAGGACTTGCGGGCTACTATCGAAGGTTTATTGAGGGATTTTCAAAAATAGCAAAACCTTTGACAGAGCTAACCCAGAAAAACAGGAAGTTTGACTGGGGAAAAGATCAAGAGATAGCTTTCCAACTTTTGAAGAGAAAGTTGTGTGAAGCTCCAATCTTAGCATTACCAGAGGGAAATGATGATTTTGTCGTTTACTGTGATGCTTCGCGTAAAGATCTTGGAGTTGTACTGATGTAAAGAGATAAGGTAATCGCTTATGCATCACGACAACTCAAGATACATGAGGAAAACTACACTACACATGATCTAGAATTAGGAGCAGTAGTGTTCGCTCTAAGAATATGGAGACATTACCTGTATGGCACTAAGTGTATGGTTTTCACCAATCACAAAAGCCTACAGCATATTCTTAATCAGAAAGAGTTGAACATGAGACAACGTTGATGGATAGAACTGCTCGTTGATTATGATTGTGAGATTCGTTACCACCCTGGCAAAGCCAACGTAGTAGCAGATGCTTTGAGCCGAAAGGAACGAATCAAACCACATAGAGTTAGGTCGTTAGTTATGACTCTTCATTCGAATTTACCTTCTCAAATACTCAAAGCCCAGAATGAAGCCCTCGAAAAGAAGATCGTAAACTTGAGAATTTACGAGGGATGGATAAGACTTTTGAGATGCGTTCAGATGGAACTCATTGTATTAAGGGTCGGAGATGGTTACCTTATCATGGTAACTTAAAGAACGTAATAATGCACGAGTCCTATAAATCTAAGTACTCTATACACCCAGGTTCTGACAAGATGTATCAGGATCTGAAAAAACACTATTGGTGGCCCGACATGAAGGCATCCATTGCTAGATATGTGNTACGAGGGATGGATAAGACTTTTGAGATGCGTTCAGATGGAACTCATTGTATTAAGGGTCGGAGATGGTTACCTTATCATGGTAACTTAAAGAACGTAATAATGCACGAGTCCTATAAATCTAAGTACTCTATACACCCAGGTTCTGACAAGATGTATCAGGATCTGAAAAAACACTATTGGTGGCCCGACATGAAGGCATCCATTGCTAGATATGTGGGCAGGTGTTTAACATGTTCTAGGGTAAAGGCTGAATGTCAAAAGCCATTCGGCTTATTGGAACAGCCTGAGATTCCCATTTGGAAGTGGGAAAGAATTACGATGGATTTTATCACTAAACTACCTAGAACATCCAACGGGCATGATACTATTTGGGTAATATTTGATCGCCTTACGAAATCAGCTCACTTCATTCCTATACGAGAAACGGATGATATGGAAACCCTTGTTAGGTTGTACCTCAATGAAATAATTTCCCGACATGGAGTGCCAATATCTATCATATAGGATCGTGATTCTCGTTTCACGTCAAGATTTAGGCAATCTATGTAAAAGGCCTTAGGTACTCAGATAGACATGAGTATGGCATGTCATACGCAAACTGACGGTCAAAGTGAAAGAACTATCCAAAAACTCGAGGATATGCTTCGAACGTGTGTGATAGATTTTGGAAAAGGATGGGAGAAACACTTACCATTGATAGAATTCTCGTATAATAATAGTTATCACGTTAGTATTAAGGCAGCACCGTTTGAAGCACTTTATGGGAGAAAGTGCAGATCCCCTGTCTGCTGGGCCGAAGTTGGAGAAGTGCAACTTACGGGTCCAGAGATAATCCATGTGACAAATGAGAAAATAGTTCAAATCCGACAACGCTTACAAGCCGCTAGGGATCAGCAAAAGAGTTATGCTGATGTAAGACGTAAGCCTTTAGAATTTCAAGTCGGAGATAGGTTTATGTTGAAAGTTTCACTTAGGAAAGGTGTCTTTCGTCTCGGAAAGCAAGGAAAGCTCAGTCCGAGATACATTGGACCATTTAAGGTTTTAGAACGAAATGTTCTAGTGGCATACCGACTTGAATTACCGGATGAACTAAGTAATATACACGACACGTTTCACGTTTCGAATCTTAAGAAATGTTTATCGGATGAATCNGAAAGGTGTCTTTCGTCTCGGAAAGCAAGGAAAGCTCAGTCCGAGATACATTGGACCATTTAAGGTTTTAGAACGAAATGTTCTAGTGGCATACCGACTTGAATTACCGGATGAACTAAGTAATATACACGACACGTTTCACGTTTCGAATCTTAAGAAATGTTTATCGGATGAATCACTAGTCATTTCCATAAAAGAGCTTCAATTGGACGATAAGCTCAATTTCACTGAAGAACCAGTGGAAATTATGGACCGAGAGGTCAAAAATCTAAAACACCACCGGATTCCTATCGTTAAGGTACGTTGGGACTCCCAAAGAGGACTAGAGTATACTCGGGAACGAGAGGATCAAATCTGTGCTAAATATCCCCATCTATTCTCACCCTCACCCACTAACCCTAGTTAAATCTCGAGACGAGATTTTCTTTTAGGATGGGAGACTGTAACAACCCACTAACTTCCCTTTAGGTTAGAAAAGCCTTACTAACTCAACTTAGGCCCTCACTAAGCACAATCTATGTTAGAAATGCCTATAGGATTTTCCCGAGCTAAATTTTTGCTTTATTATATCCTTATGACCTAACTAACCTCTAGACAAGCTCACGTATCCACCTATACCAACCACCACTATGTTTACTTGATGTAAACATCCCGGTATGTCAAGTCAAGGTTACAAACATATTTTCACTAAGAAAACTATCACTCTAATACACCATACTTGCAAGAAAACCCTAATTGCACCTATGTGTTTACGGTTATCTTTAAAACCCTAATTGCTTATCCATGCATGTTTTAAAGTGTTCAAGGCTTAGGTATGAATTACATTAGTGACTTTAGGATATATTAGACTCCCTAGAACATAGTACAACTCCTTAGAACTTAGGTACAAGTCACATAAGCACAAAACCCTAACTAGGTCATAACTTCCCGGAAACTAGGTTTAACTTTCCCAAATCTTTACCATAAGCTACCACCACTTAGTATAAGTCCCCTAGGACTTAGTATTAGTCATTAGGCACCCTTAGGACCTTAAATTAGGCACTAAACCCTAGGCTAGACCTAAAACTCTCATTAGACAAAACTAGGACAAAACTAAACCTAATACCTAAACCAAGCTACCATAGTCCCTCAAATACCCCAACCTAGCACCCTAGCACCTTACCTAAACCTAACTAGCACCCTAGCACCTCCCTAGCAGCCAAGCAAGGAGGTGGATCACCTCCTTGTCACCACCTTGGCTCGTTAGCTTTACCATCACCACAACCGGCCTAGGGCAGCCCCCTAGCTAGTTGTAGCTCACCTTAATCATCACTAGACCTCCCAAATCAGCTAGTATCTTTGCTTACTCGACCTCCCTCCCCCTCGACACCTAGCACACCCTTTGCGTGCTCACTACTCCTTCACGACCTATAAATACCCCCTCCCCTTCATTTCTCTTCACACCTTCCTTTCCTCTCTACCTTAACCCTTTCTATAGTCTAAGACCCTTAGAAGCCCTAGAGATCGAGTAGCGAAGCCCTGGCCTTGTCGAGTTCTAGTTTTGGCCGAGTAAACCCTAGAAACCCTCGCTAACCTTTGAACGACCTAGGTAAGCCTTACCCTTGAATCTAGTAGCTTTAGAACAGACCTAGGATACTTATGAGATACCTTAGAACCTTAAGCTAGAACCTTGAACCCTTTCGTTTGCATTTTTTCATTTTGAAACCCTAATTTTAGAAAACTAGGTGTTTATATGCTAAATTGCTATATTATGTGCTATAATATGAATTAGGTAACTTATTTGAACATATATTAACTAAACATAAGCTAGGAAACTTAGTTGTTTTATAAAAATATAGCTTGCTTGAAATTAGGACTAGTTATGTAAAAGTTTTCATGCATAAGGGTATATATGGTAAATTTCTGAAATATTAGAGTATAGGGAATATTTTTGACATTACTTGAAATTTATAAACATAAAGACT
The DNA here is from genome assembly GCA_014162995.1 of Artemisia annua. Taxonomy (NCBI): domain Eukaryota; kingdom Viridiplantae; phylum Streptophyta; class Magnoliopsida; order Asterales; family Asteraceae; genus Artemisia; species Artemisia annua. Next base: position 104,564 of record LBNU01004391.1, on the reverse strand, counting down.
CATTTTTGCAAAGTTTTGAAACTTTAGGATAGAAATTAAAATAAGTTATAAACTAAAAAGGACTAGTTTTGCAAATATTATAAAGTTAAGGGTATAAAGGGTAAATATTGAAAGTTAGTAAATTCTAAGGACCATTTTTGTCATTTCTCTAAAATATATAAGTATAGGGACTAAATGTGCAAAAGTTAGAAAGTTATATGCTTAATTGTTATAAGTTTATAAGTATAGGGTAGAAAGTGTAAATATATAAACTTGAAGGTTATAAATAGACTATTTTCATAAATATAAAACCTACTTTAAGTTAGAAGCATAACACAATACTAGGGAGCTTCATGCGAGGAGTACTATGTGGATATTTCGTTTTGACGAGTTTACTGGGTTTACGATTTAAAGTACCCTGGCTCCTCAAACGATTATTGCATATACTTCTGAGTTATGATGGCCCGAACGGTGTTATGTTATAAACTAAACCCTAACAACAACATAACTCAATAGTAGGGAGCTTCGTGTGAGGAGTATTAACTTCTGAATTATGATGTCCCGAACGGTATTATGTTGATAACATAATACAATAGTAGGGAGCTTCATGTGAGGAGTCATATACTTCTGAATTACGATGGCCCGAACGGTTTTATGTTATATATAAAAACCCTAAGAGTAATTAGTTAAGAAAACCTATACTAAGACTTGACATACACACACCTACACCACCCCAGGATACGTGAGTGAGTTGTCTAAACCCCTACTTTACTTACCTTGAGACCCAGGTGAGTTTTCATAGCCTCACTTTTAAATGTTTTACAACCCTGTGAGGGGGATACATGCTTTAAATAGAATTCAAGTCTTTTTCTTTGGCTGTTGCACGAGTAAACTATCTGCCACCACTGCATAACTAAAATTCATGAATCTAATTGTTTGGGATATTTTACCCACGCGAACGCGAATATAGTTGATAGATCTATTGGAGTTTGACAACTCCCGTTGGTATTAACATCTCTCTGGATGGTACCAATAAGTACTATATTTGAACCCACTGAAGGATTAACTTTGGTAAGTTATCCTTCCCGTCCCCTCATGGTTGGTCTGCAGACCCCATGACCCGGACTGTTAACGTTTGGTTCATGAGCTTAGTGCAATATACCTTCTATCACTAAAACCTTTCCACACATAGGGTTTAAGCTGAACCCTGTGGAACTTGTATTCATACCCTATCTACTTAAACCTATGACTCTCACTCAACATACGTGTTGACTTTTAAGCATGTTATCCTAGGTAATTAGGCACTATAGGAACCCTGGCACAGAGAAGTACTGGACATGAGACGTCCAGAATAGTTATCATCATCAGTTTTGTGTCTTAAAACGTATCTTAGGGACCTCTCTTTTGGTAAAAGTACATTTTTTACTGTAAAAACTCTGATAAATAAATGAATGATAACATCTTTTTCAAAAACGTCTCTTTTCGAGTCGTTTTCTATATCTTGTCTTTGTTTCCATGAAGTAATACCCCAAACACTAAAATCCGCTGCGAACAGTAAAAAATGAGGGTGTTACACAATAACCAAGAAAAAGACTTGTATTCGGTTTAAAGCATGTATCCCCCTCACAGGGTTTGTAAAGCATTTAAAAAGTGAGGCTATGAAAACTCACCTGAGCTTAAGGTAAGTGGGATAGAGGTTTAGACAGCTTACTCACGTATCCTGGGGGTAGTGTAGGTGTGTGTATGTCAAGTCCTAGTTGTTCTATTTAGGTTTCTTAAGTAATCACTCTTAGGGTTCCTAAATTTAGATATAACATAACACCGTTCGGGCGATCATAATCCAGAGGTGTCAAACCCCTCACATGAAGCTCCCTAGTATTGTGTTATGTTGTTATTAGATTTTAGATATAACATAACACCGTTCGGGCCATCATGATCCAGAGGTCATGTAGTAAACGTTTGAGGAGCCAGGGCAATTTAAATCGTAAACCCAGCAAACTTGTCAAAACGAATACCCAAATGAAACCCCTCATATGAAGCTCCCTAGTATTGTGTTATATTGTTAAGTAAAAAGATAGGTTTTTATCTTTATATGAAAATAGTTCATTTATACCCTTAAGTTTATAATTTGACACTATTTACCCCTAAATTAATAACTTTTACGAAACTAGTCCTTAACGGTAATATCTATCTATATTTTAATCCTTAGACTTTATCACTTTGCCAAATATGTCCTTATATCTAATACTTCTAAGAAATGACAAAAACAGTCCCTAGAATTAATATTTTTAGAAAGTTACCATATATACCCCTATGCATGGAAAACTTTGCAAAACTAGTCCTAAAACCATGCAAACTATATTTTATGAAACAAAAGAATTTCTAAGCTTATGAATCATTAATATTAGCTTATTAAAGTAACCAAGACTAGCTTATAGCTTATGATAAGGGCTTATAGCATGCAAATAGCAATTCGTCCATAATTAGGGTTTTAAAAAGAAAAGGTGCAAAAGAAAATGATCAAAGCTTAGGCAAGGGTTCCTAGGTGATCTAATACTCCTAAATACTATACTAGAGCAGTACTAAAGCTTATGGAACTAGTTTAAGGGCGTACTTGGTCAAAAATGGGACTAACGAGGGAACTAGGGTTTTCTCGGCAAGTTTCTACTTCGACAAGGGTTCAAGTCCTATCTAACTCGACTTCTAGGCTTACTAGGACTTGTATACTACTACTAGGATCAGAATATTTGAGGTAAAGAAGAGAGGAGGTGTGATTTTGAAATGAAGAGAGTGTCGAGCTATTTATAGGGTGCATTAGGAGTGTTGGCCAAGGAATGGGTGGTGTGGTGGCATGAGGGGGGGAGGTGACTCATGGCAGCTATATGTGACTAATGGGAGCTAGGGAGTAGCTAGGGGCGGCGTAGGGTGGTGTGTGGTAGTGGTTTAGCCGCGACCCAGAGGTGGTGACAAGTAGGTGATGCACCTACTTGTAAGGTGGGTTCTAGGGTGCTAGGTGGTGACACGGAGGAAGGGTAAGGTGCTAGGGTAGTTGCTTGAGGTGCTTGAGGTGCTTAGGGTACTTAAGGTTTAGGTTAGAACTAGTTTAGGTTTAGTTTAGGCCATAATCTAGCTTAAGGTGTAATTAGGGTCTAGCTTAGGGTTTAGTACCTGGAATAGGGTCCTATGAGTGTTTAGTGACTAATATTAAGGCTTAGGAAGCTTATACTAAGTGGTGGTAGCTTGTACTAAAGAATCGAGAAAGTTTAGACCTAGTTTCGGGACCTAAATGACCTAATTAGGGTTTTGTGCTTAAGAGACTTGTACCTAAGCTCTAAGGAGTTTTACTAGGGTTTAGGGGGGCTAAGATATCCTAAAGTTGCTAAGGTAACTCATACATAAGCCTTGAACACTTTCAAATTAGTTTAGATAAGAAATTAAGGTTTTAGGGATAACCATAAAAACTAAGGGCTTGTTTAGGGTTTATGATAGATATAGTATACTAGAGTTCTAGAATACTTAGTGAAATGATGCTTATAACCTAGACTTGACATACTAGGAAGTTTACATAATGTAAACATAGTGGTGTTTGGCATAGGTGGATACGTGATAAGGCGAAAAGTGTACCGCTTTTGGGGGATCATTTAAGCCCTAAATCGTATTTATTTGATCAATTATTACCCTAAATCGTTTCTTTTGGCATTTTAGGTACTTTGGAGAGAAATTCTGGAAAAGGAAGCATTTTGGACATTTTTGGAGCATTAAAGTGAAGAATTCGACAAAGTGCTAAAATCTGCTGGAATAAGTACTCCAGACGGCGTCAAGCATGGAGCTGACGGCGTCAAGTCTTGATAAGCCAGAACGGATTAAAGAGGGACGGCGTCAAGAAGGCCATCAAGAAACCCTAATCACGGCGAGGTGACGGCGTCAAGGCTATAACGTGACGCCGTCAGATCTGATTTTCTATATATATTCTCATAATTTTTAGTCATTGGTGTGGAACTTTTTAGAGAGAAACCCTAGACGATTTTTGCAGCTTTTTTAAGGGTTTTATACCCTTGGATCTCTCATGTTACATTGAAGATAAGTAATCAATTAATCATTCAATATGTCTATGTGTTATTTGATTCTATCTTACGCTTGTCTTTTATTTAACATGCTAGGCTAGGTTTTCTTTGTGTTTGCTTAGATCTAATGAAACCTAACTATTGATTATTGATTGAATGGTGTGTTATTAATTGTATTGGATGGGTGATTATCGATGTTAGGCTTAAGAAAACTGGCAGACTTCCGGTTGGTAACATGCTTGAACGTCTTAAGAAACATGAACCAAGGTGTACTAAGGTTATTTGATTGTATTTAATGCATGAGCGAATTCTAGTGATCCCATGTTAGGAGCTTCTTAGCCGGCTCGACATAGGAGTGAAGTAGGAGCTTATAGAGTTGGGGAAGTCCGTACACACCCCCACGACCGTTATTAAGGAATACAATCCGTCATCCACGCAATTAATACACACTAATCAATCGGTAAAAGATAGTTAGGGAGTAAGGAAATCTAAGTAAACACACTTCTCTTCATATAGTTTTCACAAACATTTACTTTCTTGTTATTTTATTTAATTTGCATTAGTAGTTATTTGGGTTAGTTGACTAGCAACTAATTCCGCCCACTCCTTCAAAACCGAGATTTTTACTTGCTTTCCTAAAAATAATAAAATACAAAAAGAATCTTCCCTCACCCCTAGACCTATTAGAGTAGCTTTTCAATCCTAACGACACTATTCCCGCAGAGAACGATCAATCCCCCGGTACTTGCCACTACACTATACTATATCGGTCAGGTACACTGCCTGGTGGGGATTGCAGGCTTCTCAAGATCCCTTGAGAGGTAAACCCTAGTACGTGGTCGCAATCCCGCGCATCAATACGTGAGCATGTCTAAGGGTCATGTAGGCAATAAGGATGTAATAAAGCAAAAAATTTACTCGGGAAAATGATATTATGAAAGCATAGGCATAGATAACCTAGATAAAGCTAGTGGGGCATAGATAACCTAGGTGAAGCTAGTGGAGAAGTTAGTGAGTTGCTACACATTATTTACCTATAAACTCTATGAACTCACCAACCTTTGTGTTGACACTTTTTAGCATTCTTATCTCAGGTCCATAATGCACGAGGCTGGCACGGAGGGGCACAGATACTTCAAGAAGGCTATAATTTTATTATCATTCGAAAACTTATTTAATGTAATTTGTAAACCATGAAACTGTTGGGACCTCATTTTGTAAACTCTTGTATTTATATAATTCGAATGATAAATCATTTAAAACGACTCAATTAGAGTTCATTTTCTATTGTTATAGCTGTTATGCCATGAAGTAACACCCAATTTGAATTCCGCTGCATTCAAGAAAATAGGGGTATTAAAATTTAAAAAAAAAAGAATGCGTATTTTAAGGGTATGTTTGGCGCGTGAACTTATCAGAGTTTATCATAGCATGAGCTTATTTTTTAAGAAAAATAAGTTATCATTAAAAATAAGTCTCGTTTGGCTGACATAGCTTGATGGAGCATGTAAAAAAAATAAGCTACTAAATGAAATGCTAGTTAAACTAACGTTTAGAAAATAACTCCAGCAACATGCTCCAGCAACCAACTCCAGCAACCCGCTCTAGCGATCCGCTCCAGCTCCTACTAGTGCCAAACATACCCTAAGTGAAGGAAAATACTTGGGGACCGTTTGGTTAGAGGGTATTGGTGGGTTTTGAATCAAAAAATCCTTTACGCTCTGTTCTCGAGTTTTTTTTTTAAAGTAATGGAAGGGGATGGGAAGGGAAATCAAAAAAAGGGGTGTTCTTGAGTTTTTTTAAGATGGAAAGGTAGGGGACGGGAAGGTGGGAGGGAGGGAAGGGATGGGCTTTTGTGTGTAAATCTAATCCGCCCATAATTGGGGTGATCAGGAGGGAACGGGTTTTATGAGAACATGGGCTTTTGTTAAATGCCTATTATACCCTCGTTACATGGTGCAGTTATGCTTGTGATACGAAACGAAAATCTCTGAATTGTGGCCCCTATATGGTTACACATGATAAAGCAATGTTTTTCCAGTATATAAAATCTTGTTCTTTGTGGCACTTGTTTTTTGCTTATAAAATTTACGTATACAATTGGTTATGGTTATCTTGTACTTATTCAGGTTTCGCATAATTTAGCAAGCAGTTTATCAAGAAAAAAAAAATGGCAGTTCGTCAAAGAAGTGGTCTAATACTGCGTTTAGGATTGCTTATTTTTTGCAGTTCGTCAAAGAAGTGCTTTAACCAAATACCAAAACAAGTATCAACAATATGCTTATATATATTGATTGTAGCAAAACATGTACGATGGCACTAGCAAGCTTCAATTTCTTCAAGTTTTTGCAGTTAGGGATAGTATTTCATGTGAAGAGTAAATTATGTTTTGAGGGTATATTTGTAATTTGGGTAGTTTCCTTTCCTTTCCTTGCAACTTAAAAAAAAAACTCAAGAACACAAATAAAAATAACCACTTTCTTCACAATGTCATTCCCTACTTTCCCCTTCCCATCCCATCCACTTCCATTCTTTAAAAATTTGACTTGAGAACAGAGCGTTAATCATTTGTTTGGTATGTTATGGAGGAGGTATGTTTTAGTGATTGGTGTGTTATTGGGAGGGGATAATGTGACGCAGAGTTGGCATGCCAAAATATACTAATAACATGTTATAACACCCACCACTATTATTAACTAGTCCTAAAAAATAAATATCAATGCTTTTTTCTTTTACTTTTTCTTTTTTTTTTATTTTTTATTTTTTATTTTTTGAAAGGCATATCAATGCATTCTTTTAATGTTACTGATGATCAAAACATCAAAAATAAATATAAAAAATAAAAACACGATATTGATTTTGAGTTTTTGACACATAAGATCACTTTGATTGTTTGTTTTGATAATATAAACACAAAGCGTGGATCAATATCAGAAATAGAACTATGGTTAGTCTGAATATTTACATAGAGACGACAATTGATACATTGATATATTTCCATCTATCTAACAAATAAATCATACATAAAAATTAGTGCTACTTTTGTATTCAATTACATGTAACAGCTATCGTAATACAAGCACACAATATATTTATACTTAAAACATGAAGACTAACGTTTTCAAGCCATATGTATTTGTCGTTATAGCCGTGGGTTGTGCATTGCACAGCCAAAAATATATCCCAGTCTCTTGAAATAGCTCAAACTAAACTGACGTATTTTGAAGTTTGAATTTTGAAATAGCTCAAACTAAACAAACTGACGTCTTACAAAAGAAAAAATAACCTGGCGGTCCATTATAACAAAGATAGCAGCATAGAAGAAGCCATAGTCCATTTTCACTAGCCCAAAACTATATTTGAAGTTTGAACTAGCGGTATGCAGCATTTGGGTAAAAAAACCGAAACCGAACGAAACCGAAAGAAAAAAAAAAAGAAAGAAAAGAAAATAAAAACCAAATCAAATTTGCAATCGAACCGAATTTGTCAAAACCAAACTGAAACGAACCGAAAACTGAATTCACATAAATATATAAATTTTTTATATATTTATATTAAAAACCAAATCATTAAAACTCTTTCATAGTATAAATATAACATTTGCAGAAAATCTATCTAATTAAACAAATAAAATTATGTAATTCGGGTTTTTCGGTTTTACCCAAAAATCAAAATTAATGAAACTAACCGAATCGAATAACTCGATAACCGAACCGATGAACACCAACTTCTTGCATTATTTTATTTTATTCAATGACTCAAAATTTAAATTTTGTTAATTTTAAACTGTTTTCCTCACATAATATTTTACCGGTTTTAGTATTTTTGCCAATTTAACTAATCTATATCTATACTACATATAATAGTGGAAGCACTCTCTCCAAAATTTTCAAATTTACAAAAAATGATGCATGGTTTACAACATTTTAAAGCAACCAATTTTCATAATTACAAAAACCAAAGCATGATGTACAACAAAAAATAGCATGAATCGAAAGTCAGACCAAAATTTTATGAATTCTACATTAGTGCTATTAAAAACACCCCCTACACCCAAAAGTACAACCATTAAAGCACAATGTACAACACTCCATTAAAACCCAACCATAATACGCTTCTTCTTCACCGCTCAAAACCCGAATCCAAAGGCTCTAAATCCCCCTTAACCCAGAACCATTTCCCACAAATTTATCTAACCAAGGCTCGATTTGCATATAATGATAAGCACAACTATCTTTCCTATTAGCCCTCTTCATTAAATCATCTGTAAAATCATGTACTCCCTCCGTCTCAAAATTACTGTCATGAGATAGAAATCACAAAGTTTAATAAAAATGGTACCACTATAAATCTCAACCACTCAAAGAGAATATTCTCTTAATATATTCTCTAGTTTTTAATAAAAAAAGGAAAGTGGACAATTTTTTTGAGACATCCAAAAAAAAATGTGGACTATGATTTTGAGACGGAACAAGTATCAAAATAGGCAATGAACTATTCGAACCAAAAACAATATCTTTATACACCCATTCATATACACAACATGGTCGTTTTTTCAACCGATTCGAATGCACACCAAAAACAAACACCATGAATGGTTTCTAACACAACAACGAAACAAACACCCTAAATAGTCTTGTTTCAAACCGGGTTCAAAGAGGGTGTTTGTATTTCGATCTCAAAGTAACAAGAACAAAAGAGTTCAATTTCAAAGAAAACGTGTATATTTCAAAGAAATAACTCAAGCTTTTGCGTTACAATATATTGTTTTGGTGGGATCTTTTAGATGAGAAAGTGGTAGAGATTTTTGTTAGATAAATCTTGACAGGGAAATGGTAGTGGTGGCTGATGTTATGTGAGTGCTAGAGTTATGGTTGTGGGGTAGGGATCCAGTGAGAAGAAAACTTATAATGAGAAGAATGAGAAATAACTATAGCCACATATTTGAGATGCGTCGACTTGAATTAGATGCATCTTTATTCATTTAGATGCATCCCAACTAGTTTTGAAAGTGATTTTGAAGTGAAAACAATGCATAGTAGTACTTGGAACAAATTTGACCCGTAGAGGACGAAAAATACATAGGATTTGCCTAACTTGCTAAAATATGTATATGCATCTAATTTTTAGCTAGAAAATATATTATGATGCATCTAAAAGATTAGGGGTGCATTTAATTCAAGTCGATGCATCTCTAATGTGTGGTTATAGTTATTTCTCATCCTTCTCATTTTAAGATTCCTTCTCATTTGATCCTAAGTCTATGGTTGTGTGTAAAGTAAGATATACTTATTTTTGTGTTGTGTTTGTAATTGGTTTCACGGACTGGATATGAAACAAGAAATAAAAGGCCGAATTGATTTTTCTATTGGGCCAGGCATTATCAAATTCGGGTGATCTATAGTACAGTAAGATTATATGATGTATATATATTGGTTGATGATTAATTTATAGTTCATCTTTCAACAAAAATAATAATAAAATGCGGATGATCAACGCATAAAGAAACATTATAAGTTGTTAGAGAGATACAAAACTAAACAACTAATATAAGTCTTAAAACCGATTTAGTGGAACACATTTAGCGTCGAACAAATGAACACTACTTTGTCATTTTATTTGAATTTTTATTGTAATATTTTTAAATCTATTATTATTACGTAATGTTTTTTTGTTACTAATGAAATTTTAATTTAATGTTAAAAAAAATTGAAAATGAAAAAACAATGAAGATGTCGACCATTTTTTTTTTTTTTTTTTTGCAATGCTCATTTTTGCAGCTATGGTATCTTCTTATTGCAATGCTCATTTTTGATAGATAAATCTTGACAGGGAAATGTGTTTAGCAAAAAGCAAAACAAGGTTAAAGGCGTTTAGCAAACATTGCTATGCAACAAGTTAATAACTAAAAAAATTGTTTAGCAAACTGCAAAAAGTGGAACAAGTTCATAAATTACAAAAAGCGAAACAAGGTTAAACTATTTAGCAAACATTGTTTGTGTACTTAAACTCACCGTTGAACCCCTAAACCTTTTTTTATAAAAACAAGAACCATTGATTTATTTGCTTAACGTTGTCAAAATGGTGTATGGTAAAAAAAAAAAAAAAAAAAAAAAAAAAAAAAAAAAAGTTGAAGTAACAATATTTTGTCAGATTTATAAACCGCTTAGTGCGAGTACTCGACTATAAAATGAAATATGCACAAACAAACACACAAAACACGGAAATCGCCGCAACCGTATTTTTTCCGAAAACTGTACACTGCTACTCGCCAAAAATTATGATTAAAGGGTACCCGCCGCCGCAACGCGTGGGTACCCTGCTAGTGTTTCTAACGTCAGGAGGAATAATTTAATACAGCAATTTCCAACTTTTACACAAACTAATATGACTTACACACTAACACTCGTAAATAAAAAGAACGTTGCTCACAAACATAAATTATATAGTCACATACTAGTTATAATACCCGTGCACGCACGGGGTTTTTTATAAAAATTTTTATTATGTATTCCGTTAGAAGTTACAAGTTAGCCCTTTTGGCCAACGACCGTTGCAGCGTTGTGTATTTGATCTTTTTGGTTCATAGAAAATTAGTGACACGAAGACCATAATTTAATCTTCCATAATTAAACATTCTGCATAATTCGTACTCAATCTTGAAGTGTACAAACTTGCGTACTTTATTACTGCAAGGCGCATAAGACAAGCACAGCTACTCAACTTTTAGTTTATAACATTTCTCTAACACAAATACTGGAAAATGCATTCCTCAACTATAACAATTTATAGGTGGTTAAATAGTCTTTAAATAAACAACACACATTAAGAACCAAATTTTGTATTTTAGAATTAAAACAATACATGTTATTTGAAAATAACTTTAGGGACTATATTTACATTAGAAACCTTATGGTGTTGTTCTCCGGTAAATCGAAGAGCTTAAATATAGAGTAGGAAAATTCAACTCATTTATGTTTCATTTACGAATCATTTTGAAACAACAATGTGCAGCTTGTACCTTCCTTCTTTTACTTATAGCCATCCTTTTGATGTTCTTTAAACTAACCTTCACTCTATTCTTTAAACGCAAATCACAAATCACAATAACTGACAAAGGTTAGAAAGGTTGCACATGGGGCTACCGAATAAGGGAGAGTAATTTGCTCCTCCGTCTATTATCGCATGACGCTTTACCGAAAATCATAGGAAAATGATTGCTAGTTGATATTTTTATAATCATACAGAGTTCGATTTAAGTTTACAAATGGCTATTTTCTCGGTGTGTGCAATGTTGATAAACACAATACTCGCCATTAATAACAAATAGAGTTCGACACCTGCGGCACAAACCCATTTTTAACCTATTGGTCCTATATTATCACATGCTTAACATTCCTTTGATACCCTCCTTGTTCCACAAACTTTGCTTCATTACATTAATATCCATCACATCTAAAATTAGTTAATCACTACACACTTAAAAGTCAAAATCTACCATCATTATAATGTATTATTACTGAATCTCAGTTACATCTCAGTTGGTTGGGCCACACAGAACATGTATTGTTGAAACTTTAGGGAGTAATCAGTGTGTAACGCAAAAATACTTAAAATGGCGATGATACCAAAATTGTTGTTGGCTTAGGACCACTTTTGTTATAATCATTTTCTGGATATCCAAAATCCGGAAGCACAATAATCATGAATAAAGTTGTCAAATTAGATTTAAAATAAAACAATTGTCATAGCAGAAAATGAAGTATACCCTTATGGGAACCTGGTCTGAATTTGTAAAAAGATGTCATCTCTCTACACGATTGTAATATAGTGAATGTAAACCTGCAATTGAGAATAACATGAGCTCAGAAAGAATCATACGCATATACACCCAAAGACGTATGTATGTTTCTTGTGATAATAAGTTATCCAATAGGCATTGTGCCCAAAAAAGAAACTGAGAAAAAAAAACAATGAGACAAGTGAATCAATATGATATGATCCTTACGGTTGGCCTTGTGAAATCATGAATATTTTAAAGAAAAATGCTTAATTTACATATTTGAAACTAAATTGATTAATTAATCTGAAGCTAAAAGATAAATATAGCCTTAGAATCTATTTTATAAAGCGTTAATCATGTTAAGCATATGCGTTCAATTGAAGCAATGTGTGTGAAAAGAAGTTTCAATCACTGGCTACATGAAAAGCTAAATAAACTACATGTATCCTCCGTAACAGAATCCCACCTTTACAAATAAATTTTGTGATCCACCTCAGATGTATCATGTATGTATGTCTAGTAAGCTACACAACATAACACACACCATAAACACACACATTTCAAAATGCAATAACAAATTCGGAAAACTAAAAATCACCTTTTGCCCTTCTACAAGATTCAAAGAAGCTAACTGCTCAGCAGTTGTAGCAAACGTCCATGTGTGCGTCTTATCCAACTTTGGTGAAGAATCTTCTTTTTCTCCATCTATCTATGGTACAATATACAAAAAATAAAAATAAATGTTGCCATTTTTTTAGGTATTCTCTAATCATGTTAATACAGAACAACTCAAAGCTATTACCTACATTTTACATTCGGCACCCAAAACACAACAATCATCAACATTGACGGGGCTACATGGAAGTCATCTTCTACAGACGTGGTCGAAAATTTACTATGGTACCGTTACCCTGGTGGAAAATTGTAGTTCAACCACTACTTACACCAGAGCTCTTTCTCTTTTATCGTTACCTAATTACACATAAATGGGCCAAGTTGGTTTGTGTTTATCTCAAACGGGTGAAACAACATGTATTTATATAGTATACAACCTCCTAAGCACTTGTGTTAAAATATTTAAATTGCAAATGTTATTATAACATATTTCACGTAACAATATTTAAAGCATTAGTTATTTACAGATAAATGGACATTCAACCCAACCCATCCCTGTTGACCATTACTAATAATCGACCCATGTTAACAGTTAACCAACCAACCTACCAGCCCAATGTGTAATTTTTACTGCTAATGGTCTATTGATCTCTAGATGCATTTGGAAATGAGTCGCAAATTGTTTTGCTAGCAAGAGGATCAAAGCAAAAGGCAAAAATAGTTAAGGAACTGGTATCTTGCCTCTCCCTTCTATATTTACTTACGAATGAGTTAGTTCGGTTAAGTTTTATCTGTAACACGTCAACGACTTGAAAATCTACCCCAAAGAAGAAATAGCCTAAGGTATTATTCTTAGTGATCAAAATTATGCAATCCAACTCCGGCTCTATTATAACANATTTAAAAAAAAAAAAAAAAAAAAAATGAATGTATTAGATCAATATGAGGCCTTACGAACCCGTGTGATGCACCGGCTGTGTTATTTGTTTAATTTTTACGTGTTATAAACGTATTTTTCGTGCAGATATTTTTATATTTTGTATTGAGTTTGCGTAATGTTTGTAATATAATTTTGATTTATGATTTGATATAATATTTGATTGGATAAAATTAACTTGCAGGGAGTTACTATTGCATGAGCAAAAGCTGTTTTTTTTTAAAGTGATTTATCAAAATTTTATAAGTCATTCAAGACCATTTGTTGCACTCGAGGTCGATATAAATGTTTATATTTATCAATATTGTGTTAATTTTTTGTAAAATAAGGATCTGATGCACTCGGGGTTGATCTAAATGTTTATATTTATTAATATTTGTGTTAGTTTTTGTAAAATAAGGTTGTATTATGTTAATGATATGCATTGAAAATTTTGAAGGTCTTATGTGTCAATGTTTAAAATGAGGGGTTTTATGTTATGGTTTTCAAATTTTATAGTAGTAAATGAATCGTGCTCTTCATTTATTATGTTTGTAACTCTCAGTGTGTAATGAATCGTGCTCTTCATTTATTATGTTTGTAACTCTCAACGTGTTAATCTTTTATAACACGAATAATTATCCCACAAATAAATCATTACCTACATTTTACATTCGGCACCCAAAACACAACAATCATCAACATTGACGGGGCTACATGGAAGTCATCTTCTATAGACGTGGTCGAAAATTTGCTATGGTACCGTTACCCTGGTGGAAAATTGTAGTTCAGCCACTACTTACACCAGAGCTCTTTCTCTTTTCTCGTTACCTAATTACACATAAATGGGCCAAGTTGGTTTGTGTTTATCTCAAACGGGTGAAACAACATGTATTTATATAGTATACAACCTCCTAAGCACTTGTTATTTAAATTACAAATGTTATTATAACATATTTCACGCAACAATATTTAAAGCATTAGTTATTTACAGATAAATGGACATTCAACCCAACCCATCCCTGTTGACCATTACTAATAATCGACCCATGTTAACAGTTAACCAACCAACCTACCAGCCCAATGTGTAATTTTTACTGCTAATGGTCTGTTGATCTCTAGATGCATTTGGAAATGAGTCACAAATTGTTTTGCTAGCAGGAGGATCAAAGCAAAAGGGAAAAATAGTTAAGGAACTGGTATCTTGCCTCTCCCTTCTATATTTACTTACGAATGAGTTAGTTCGGTTAAGTTTTATCTGTAACACGTCAACGACTTGAAAATCTACCCCAAAGAAGAAATAGCCTAAGGTATTATTCTTAGTGATCAAAATTATGCAATCCAACTCCGGCTCTATTATAGCACAACTACAACTACAATTACAACTAATTTTCCAAACATTCCTATCATCAAATGCAACAACTACAACATGACTCATAATTATATAGCTTAAAGAGTGTTTGGGACTGTGTTTTATGATAGATCACCTTGCATTTCTAAAACGCTAATATTCAAAAATGGTATTTGGTAAACCATTAGGAAACCTATTCATATAAAGAAAACATGTGTTTAAAAGTCTCAACGTGCTATCTGAAAAGACAGCTATGCAAATGCATAATCTGTTTTAAAAAATGCATTCCCAAACACCCCTTAATCTACATTATTAAAATTCCAAGCAGAAAAGTTTGAATGATAGATCTTAGCTTATAATAATTAAGCTCCAAAAATCAAACTAAAGTTATACAAACGCTACACAATGCGCATACACATGGCACGTTTGGTATCATCTGTTGCTGTTTTCCTAGGAAGTGGAGTGAACCCACCAAAGAACTCTCCAGTTTCAGCATCGGACATCAACTTTCCATCCTCTATTCATGAAAATAAAAAGAAGACTTCGTTTATGAAGAACATTCAGATTTAAAGTACCAGTATAATAAAAGAAAATGGCGGGTCAGGTATCGTGTTGAAAACTTAAAATGGGTACTCTTGCACAGGTTGAGATAACCGCAAAACTGTGTCCACAATATTATATTTATTAATAAAATTAGCGTGTCTCTAATACGATTGCAACAATGAAGCAGTGAGAACACAAACTTACCTCTTTTACATGAACTACATGTTTTCCTTGGCATGTAAACATACGAATTTTAATAGAGATATACCATCCAACTAATGATTTTTCACATAATATAAAGGTCTTCAAAAAAACTACCCACCATTGGAATATGTTGTTTAATGCATCGTTAAACGTAAACGCGTGATTAACTGATACTAAAATTCCTGAGCATCCAACTTGAACTTTTACATAATGTAGAGCATTTAAGGTTGCAACTAAAACGACCAACCTTGCATGTATCCCTTAAAAATAAGTAACCTCCAATGACAAATAAAGTGCCGGTGATCCAAAAATTACCATACATCCAAGGGACCAAAATTGCAATTAACCTACTATAGATATACCGGGAGTCTAGCCTAAGTAGTGGATAGCACACGCAGCAGCAGCCTATGAAAATTAGTGCAACTGTTAATGCCATGAAATTATTTCACATTTTGCAATTATTTATTTTAATCGAAATACGATGTTCATATAGGAGAGAAGTATTTCACTTGTAATGAGCCATGTCAAGATATATGTGTGCTATATGAAGATGCCATATAGGTTGTAGTCACACACACATACGCATCTCGTTATACCAGCTAGGGGGTGTTTGGCATTGTGTATTGAGAGTGTTCCTATGATTGTTGTGTTTCTAATTCAGTGTCCAGTGTTTTGTTATAGCGAAACTAATTTGGCAATTCTGATTAGGGGATCATTTAGTGGTCATTACATGTCAATCCTAACTCATGAGAATTTGCCGAAAACAAAAACAACTACTTATCTTATTATCATAACATCCAAACACTATCTGCCGGTTTCTGATTATTCCAAATCAACTAATCAAGGGGGTTTCTGGGCAGCAATTAAAGAATTGAGAATCTCATAAAGCTAATGTCAAAATCAAGAATCAATCATTAATTTAATATCAAACTAATCGTAACTCAAAGATTAGAAACAAAAATCATACCTTGGATTGATCACCTTCAACTTTTTAACAATAATTAACAATATTTTGATTATAATACACGATTTGGTTCTTAAATCGTTTGAACTTAGAATTAATTTTGGGAATCTACGTGATAACGATTTAGGGTTTGGAACACCAGTGAACTTGATTTAGGTTTTGAGAGAGGAATCAAGGAATGTTGATCTCGGGGTAATTGTGTTTTTTTAGTTTCAAATTTTACATAATGCACCCTTTAATATTGGTGGATTACCCCCGCCTTCCCATAGGTTTTTATCCTTTAATTTTTGACACATGTATTTTTTAGCTTAAATTTTCTTATAAAACGAATTTACAAAATACTTTTGCCAAATAAGGAATTATTTAGTCTTTTTAATTAAAAAAAGTTAAGATAAATATTTAATTATTAAAAAAATACTACCAAATAAAGTATGATTTGATTTAAAAAGTCCCCATTAGGGGTTTTGTTTTATTAGGAAAAAGATTTTTAATATCTAACGTATATGTCATCTCTTTAAAATAGAAGATTTGTGCGACGCCACCATTTGCACACCCTTAAGCCGCCTAACTAATACTAGTCTTCGTAAACTTTAAACAAGTATGATCGTAGTCATTAAGATGCTTGCATATTTATAATTCTATATAGTGGCAACTTTTCTTTTAATGTAAACTCAATCAAATAGAAGTAAGAAAGTTATTTAAAATTCAATCGGGTTTTGCTAAACACAACCCTATGGGTTTTGTATACATTCCATAATTACTTAATTAATATTTACTCTTTCCATCTCAAAATTATTGTCAGGAGACAAGAATCACACAAATTAATAAAAGTGGACCACTATAATTTTCAACCACTCAAATAAAATATTCTCTCACTAAATTCTCTTTTTCTTACTTAAAATGGAAAGTGGACAATGTTTTGAGACTTACAGAGAAGGAAATATGGACAATTATGTTGAGACGGGGTAGTAATAAACACCGAGACATTCTATAATTAACATCACTTACCATTTTTATAATGATTAGAGATGTACATAATTATGGAATATATTAGTTTATTAATTGTCATTTTCATAAATTTGGAATAATTAAACAAAACCCATTAGGTTGTGTTTAGCAAAACCCCCGATGAATAAACTACGTAATCATTACCATTGTCCAAATATAAACAAACATCCAATAAACAAACTTGTCAATATATATCTAAATAAATAAGAAAGGTATACTCCGTATTAAGTTATGAACATACATTTCTTCATTTATCTCCTACAACAATTAGAAAGAAAAAAAAAAATACAAAGACACAAGTTGCCAAGAAGAATTAGTCCAACACGTTTAACATTAATTGTCAACGACCATGACAACGACATAGATTCAAGCAACTCCAACGACCAAGCATCCTAAGCCGCCGTGACCCTCAAAAACTCCGAAGCCGATTTACCCAAAATCGCGGTAAATTCATTAAAACTAATAACACCATCACCATTAGCATCAGCCTCACGCATCATTTCAGTTAGTTCTTTATAACTTAAAGGCTGTCCCATTTTAGCCATTTGTCCAGCTAGCTCAGCTGCAGTTATATAACCATTTCCATCTTTATCAAAAGATCGAAAAACTTCCATAAGTTGATCATGGTTTATGAGAACTTCTTCATTTAAGTCGGGTAATATGGCATTTAGTAACTCTTCAAACTCTATTGATCCATTGGCGTTTTTGTCCATATTTGATAGCAGTGCATGGATTTGATCACCTTGTGGTTTCAACCCTATGGATCGGAGTAAAGCGGCTAGCTCGAGATGGGTTAAGCTGCCATCTGAGTTCATGTCGAAACGTGTGAAAATGGCTTTTAGTTGTTTGACTTGATCGGTTTGGACTTGAGCCATAACCATGGAGCTGAGTATGGTGTGTCAATGAGTATGAGAAATTTGTGTATGATTTTATTGGTGTTTTAGTGTTTGTGAATTTGAAAGTATATTTGGGAAAACGGGATTTCGAAGAAGGTTGAAAGATTCTTTGAATGAAGAGAACATTGATTGGGTCGGTGGTTTATTAATTCTTGTAGGGTTTGTATTATTTATGATGCTTTCATGGAAGGAGACTTGAGATAAAAATATTACAATTTGTTGGGAGTGAGTGTAGAAAATACCAATATTGATATAGTCTTTTGTTGGGGGGAATGTTGATATGTGCCTTTTTGCACATAATTTTTCGTCCAATTTTCGAGTGAAAACAATAAAAAACACTTCAAAATGGTCAAATAACATCACAAATATCTTCGGAGTGTGTTTTTGTGTGTTTCAGGTACAAAGGATTGAAAACAGACGAAGAACGAGCAAAATATGCAGAATTGTCAAAATCAGTCCCTCAAGTTTGCAATTTTGGCAATTTTGGTCCTTGGTGATCTATTTTGAAGAAAACTCCAACAAAGAACCTTGGGAATTCAAAAAGTTGACAAGAATAATCCTTGGAATAATTTTGGAAAAGTTGGCAGGATTAGCCCCTCATAAACTCAGAAACTACACTTTTGGTCCTTGGGCTTGTGTAAATACAAAACTAAATGGACCCTTTGTTACAACAAACCCAACATCCTCCTTAATAAATCCCAATACAAGCCAGATCCAAACTTGCTTGGCCCAACAACACTTTCACCCCACCAGCCCAACTTTCACCCTACGTTTTATAACACCCAGGGTCAACAAAGTCAAACCCTTCATCCCTAACCTCCCTTTTACCCGCCAAACATAAACCCACCTCCATAACCACCTCTGCTACACTCCACCCTAACCCCAATACCTCAAAAGCATACTCCACTTTCACCTTCCCCAACCCCTCACAATTCCTACCTAACACCTTGCCAAGCTGGCAATCCCACAACCATCCTTGGCGCCAAACCCATATTAAGGGCTGAGATGAAGCCAAAAGTAATCCAACGAATGGGATTTGTCCAGGAAAGCACAAAGGTCATCTCAAGGGTTTTATCACAAAAAAGAAGCAGAAGAGAGAAGCATCCCTACTCATATTTTTAGTATAAATAGGTGCCCTTGTAAGCCCTTGGAGGCATGTTAGAATATATTATGTTATGTTATGCTTAATTTTATGTCATGTTTAAATTTCACCATCTTAGTTTTAATCTTGTAATGTTTCTTTCATATTTAATATAAAAGTTTCAGTTTTATTCAAACGTTTTCTTTAATTTCCAGTCAAACATTACTCTTAGTACTTTGCAAAATCTTGTTTAAGCTTATTTGATGTTGTAAACTCTTTCATAAGCTCACTTAAGTTCTCTAAAAAGAAAAGAGAATCGAAGCTGACTCAACATCAAAGGTGTTGCCAGAACCTGTGGATGACAAGGGTTTAGAGCTTCGTGGGAAGTAGTAGGGTGGGTAGAACTTGATATTACCTCGGTTCAGCTAGAGCTTTACAGGTTCTACACTTTTGTTTTACCGTTTCTAATTAATTTTTAATGTGATTCTTGCCTTATCTTCTGTTCAGAGTTATGCTAGTTAACTGTAGTTTCTATTTGTTTGTTTAAGATTAGTTTGGACTAGTGTAAGTTTAATTTTCAGTTTCATGGATTGAATCCATCTTTTGCTTCATAAATTTGTGGAATCTGTTTTAAATGGGGTGTTTGGAATTGCTTGTATTATTGAACATTGATGTTAGTTAGAGTCTAGGTCTGTTGATTCACTATTCACAGGACTTAATCAGTTTAGTGGGAACTTGTTCTTGGTCTATTTCTCAAAGAAAGTCAAAACCTTCTTTCAAGCTCACAATAGCTTTACTGTTGTGAGTTGTGGAGATCAAAAAAATTTAATTCAACTATAAACTAGTGTAGGTTGTTCAATTTAGCTTAATTTAGGTGTAAAATAACTTCATTAACCAGTAATGATCCATCAAGTTTAGCCTAAGTCAACTTTATTCAAATTCTTGCAAAGTCAAATGTTGCATAAAATGGGACAGATTTCCAAATCAATTATAGGGTTTATTAGTGTTTGGAAATGGATATAAATTGTTATTTGGAATCCTTGGTAGCTTGTTTATCAAAATCAAAAAGAATTTTGCCAATTGAAATTAGTTTGATCACTTGAATTTGAGTCCAAAGTGACCCATTTGAGCATAAGACTGCCCTGCACCATCATACCCCAGATCTGACCCATTTTCTTTTGACTTTATCTTGTTCAATTTTTGACCATTTCCCTTAATTCTTGTTGATTTGTGTAGTCACCTAGGTTGTTTACATGTGTGAATTTTTAGATTTCCCTTTATTGCTTATTTGTGAGCTTATTTTGCCCCTCCATATTGCCCCTTTGCTGCTGTATGCACCAGCAGCATGTACTGAGCTTGTTGAATTTTTTCTTTCTATTTGATCATAGCTTGTTGATTTGTTGTTACAAGTTTGTTAGTGTTTTGTCTGAAGTTGTGTTTGTTCATGTTGGTATTAGCCCTTTGGTTTTGCTCATTTGCTTATTTGTTGTGGGCATAATCTCCCAAAACTTCACAACCTTGAATCAGTTGCATCTTAAGAGCTTGCATAAGCTTTATAAAAGCTTTTCAGAAAATTTTCTTTTACATAAGTTGGTCTTTATTGTTGTTAAAACAGTTTGCAAAAAGGAAACTTTAAAAAAAAAAAAAAAAAAAAAAAAAAAAAAAAAAAAAAAAAAAAAAAAAAATCAAAAAGAGTGTCACATTTTCGAACCTGTGACCTCTTGGCTTGCACATATCAGACACAAGAATGCACACAAACACCAACTGCCCTTGGGACTTTTTCAGTTATAGCATGCACCATTTAATATTTGACCACTCTTTGTTTGTTT
This sequence comes from Artemisia annua, assembly GCA_014162995.1. Taxonomy (NCBI): domain Eukaryota; kingdom Viridiplantae; phylum Streptophyta; class Magnoliopsida; order Asterales; family Asteraceae; genus Artemisia; species Artemisia annua. The sequence goes on along the minus strand of LBNU01004391.1, from coordinate 83,331 downwards.
TGCTTAATTAAGCATTTTCAGCTTATCTTGCTTATTTTTCTGCTTATTTGTACTGCCACCTCCATTTTTCTATTTTTCTTAGGTTTTTATTAGCATCAAGTATTTGTTAAAAAAAGTTTCAGATTTATTTCAATAGTTTTAGCATTTATTTTGATTTAATTAGTGTTTAATAGTTTTTAATTCATATTAATTAGAATTTTAATTAAATTTTTAATTTTCTTTTTTCTAAAATTTTGTTTTGTCATCTAGTACGTAGGAAGATTGTTTGTGAATCCGTAGGACCTTTCGTGCTTAAAATTCGCATTTTGTTTTGCGCGTTGACGTTTATTTTTAATAAATGTCACGTGTTTAACTTAAATTGCGTTTTAGGGTTCCCCGTTTTTCCTAGCATGTTTCCCGTAGCCTTTTAGGTAGTTTTAAGTTTCCCTTAGCATTCCTTGCTTGTTAATCCCAATTAGGTTGCGTTTATTTCGTTTTACGTTTGTTAATTTGTTAATTCTCGTTAATTTAACGTACAAACAAAACCAAATAAATCTCACAATCTATCATACAAGCATTTTAATCTCATTCCTTTCACGATACTTTCCATTCACTCCTCGTTGGGACACGACCCGGGAAATCACTTTCCCGGTCTTAAAAATATCACATTGCACGAGTTTACGAGGTAATCATTTTCACGAAGGGTTTACTTGTATTTCTCCACGTCTTGTTGTCCTCACGATAACATTGACCTCACTTTGTTGGTATTTTTGATATATCGTTTTGCACACGAAAATGACAACGAATCAAATGTATTTAGGATAACATGTTATGAATTAGTAGCACCCTTGATATTGTTGGTGACATTAGATGCAACTCATGCTACATTGTTACCAAGTTGATAACAGTAACTCCTTGACTTGTTGATAAATTGAGAGTTATTATTAGTAAAGATTTTAGATTGTGTTTATTTTTAAAAGTGCTAATTAATTTTGCTGTAAAAAGCTTTCATCTTATGTTAAAAAGTGATTTGAAGATACTCATTAAGTATTACTAGCAGTAACTATTTCATATACGTTAATGGAACCAAGAGGGTGAATGATATCATGATATAAACAACAATACTGCATGTGCATGGATTAAACCAGCTTAAGTACATTCCAAAACTTATTCGAAAAAGTTTAAAATGATGGGCCCTATCCCGTATGCCTACAAATTTAATACAAGAACTCTTTAGTAAACTTTCAAATAGGGTTAATATACATGCAGTCAATTACGGTAGCTATTTATTTATTTTTCTATAACGTGTATACTTTTTAAATTTTGTTTGCAGTCGAGAAGAAAAAATGGGAAAAAAATATATTTATTTTTTCCTTTTATGTATGTAGGCGGGAATACAAAATGAAATCAATTTTTTTTTTTTTTTTTTTTTTTTTTTTTTTTTTTTCAATTCTTCTTTATGTGTGTGTCTATAAGCGGAAAGAAGAAATGAAAGAAATATATTTGTTTTATCGTCTTAGAGAGAAGGGTGTGATCACTTGTATCGCTCGCCATTCACATGTGGCACTCACAATGGCGGTGCCATTGTCTCGTTACCACGCCACAAGTGACATTGGCCATTTCCTTCGCGAGTTGACTCACGGCTCACCAAATGCACTCTCACTTTGAATTTTTTGACCATTAAATCCAAACGGTTAGTTTCGTTTATTATTATTATTATTATTATTATTATAACTAAAACTTTTAAACTTTAACACTCAATGTAAACCCAAATATATTTTTTTATACACAATTACTTACTTTCCACCTTCATTCTTTACTTTCATTTACAAAAAATAAATAAATAAACAAAATCTCAACAACCTACCGATCAACTTTTTCAAAATCTTCTCAATATGTCGCAACAATCATCATCATCTAACCTTTCGACAACTTCGTCCGGATACTTGACATCTTCTCAATATCCTCCGTTTGGTACCCAATTCTCTATGCCTACATTAACCCATGAACAACTATATCAACAATACGCTTCAAAATTATTCAACAAAGTCCACCATCACAAGAAACACAACAAACAAAATCGACACAATCAATACCATCACCAACCGAGCCCACGTCGTCCCGCAGTGGAAAAAAAATCCACAACCAACCAAGGCGGAAGAAAAAACGGCCCAGAAAACGTAGCACCATCGACATAACCGACGAGGAAAGTCAAACCGAACCCGAACCCGTACGATCTCATTCTCGTTGGACGGAGGCGGAGGAAACTTTATTAGTCTCGTGTTATGTTTTCGTATGTTTTAATTTCGTATTGTAAGGTGTATTTTTATTTTATGAATGAAAATTTAGTTTGTTTGAAAAATGAAAAAAAATGGTGGGCCCCAAAAATGCGAAACGACATGCAAACGGATCAAGCCATGGTAGAGAAGGTATTTCTGGTGTGTGAATGTGAAATGCTGAAGTGACACTGATTTCACACAAACGGCATGCCATTGTCTAGTTATCACACCCTACACTCTTACATCTGCTAGGTTTAAAAAGGAAATGAATTTCTTTTCAAACATAAGAGGCAAAAGTGAATTTTTTCCCACTTTAATTTTGAATATTTTTATTAAGTCTAATTATCACTCTTGTAATTTAAAGACTTCAAATCCACATATTCTCTTGTGGGAGAATTGCATTTGTACCCACTAAAACTCAAAAACTTGCATATTTTTTTAAAATACAAGTTTTCAATGTATGATGTACAATGCAAGTTAAGCATGTTTTTGGTATATATGCAAATATGCAAGTTTTAGTAGGTATATATGCAATTGCCCCCTCTCTCGCAAACATGATTTCGCATATCAACATCTAATAACGAAATTGCTACTTTTTCTTGTTATTGATATAGTGGTATTCTCCGCCCCTGTCAAATAATGTAGAGGGAGAGTCTTTCTCCAATGAGAATAAGGAAAGCTTTTGGGCAAGACAAGAAAGGAACTCGCCCTTTGACACTAAGGGATAAGAGCGGATTGCTGGCGATGCTTGGTGAAGGGAATCTATGTCCTTACAAAATAGAATAGCCGAACGAATTAGCCATAGAGCTCATCCCCGATTAAATAGTTATGATTTCTTGATGGTTGACTGCTATATCTTAATTAGAGAATCGACTGGTCACTCATGCTTGAAAGAAAAAGAAGTTGCAATGCATGTTAGAGGAAAGCTAAAAGAGAGTAGCTCATGCCCGGTTACACCACACCGCCCCTCGTCTTCAAGCTACGGCTACCTGCATGAAAGCCAACCGCTACAATCCTGCTGCAATAAGAACTCGTTATTTTAGCTTGGAAGGACAATACCATATCCCATATCTTTTTATTAGATGAAGGGGTCTGTGAGAGCCCTTTCTCTAACTTCGATGTGCCCGCCTCTTTCTTCTCGGAACCCTACGTACCAATGTTGCAACAGCACAATCTTAAATTTAAATGGTGTATTTGATTCTGCCCGTATTATTCAACAACTTATTATCAGTACTAATGAGTAAAGGGATATTAACATTTATATTTATCACTTCTTATTATACTGGATTATCATGAAAGTTTTCTTTCCTTTTTGTCTTTCGGTGAATATATAGATTGTAGATTGAGATCGAATGTTACTGAAAGTTGAACACTGCAATAAAATAATCAAAAGCGTCTTGTAGATTGACAGGGTTGTATTTAGATGAAAATTTGACCGAATTGATTGTCAAAATTTGTCATTGAATACACGGTTGCCCACCACGCGAACTTGGGTTTGATCTAATTTAATACAACAAAGCTACATGACAAGTAGTACAAAGTAAGCAGCCAATAAGACAATAACTGGATATTGTTTTTTATATAACTAACATATTTATAAATTATTATGTAAATTGCAAACAGGTGTCACATCATGCGTGTAACAAAGGCATAACAATCAAAGCGTAGTGTTAATTTATAGTTAATTTCATAAATCTTCCATGTGGTTTGTTGGGTTTAATGAAATTGATCCTTACAACTTCTAACGGATCATTTCTCTATGGTTTTGATCTGTATCGGATTTAGTCTATGATACTAGTAAAAAAAATTGCAAACCACAAAGACCAAACCCGATACAAGTAAAAAACCATAGGGAGAGGATAGTAAAAAATGCAAACCACAGTGACCAAACCCGATACGGGTCAAAACTATAGAGAAAAGATCCGTTAAAAAAGTTGTAGGGACCAATTTTGTTAAACACAACAAACCATAGGGACGATTTATGAAATTAACTATTAAATTTATGATTTTATCTTTTTAGAGCGAGTGTAATCGGTCACTTTCAGACAAACTTCATTTCAGCGTCACATAAGCTATAACAAAGGTAGTGTTGACCGCCTAACAAACACATAGAAATACCCCGCCTAATAAAAACATATCTCACAATATACCTTACACGCACTCGCAAACAAGAAAAAATGTGTTGTTTCATCAGGTGGTCTGCACCACTGAACTAACGCAAAAAGTGGGTCACCACACATGACGGTGTCACCATCATTATGGGGACCATGCATGGTTGGTTGCCACCACGGGTGGTGAATTGCTCCCGTAATACCCGGTCTTAGGTCTCTATAACCTTTATTGATGAATTATTGATAATTCATGTCAATCTAGCGTCTGTTCATCGCTAAATTTATATAAACTAAATTGAGGTGTGAGATAATACGAGTAGTAAAGAAGCAGCCATGACAATGTGTACACATGACCTAACATATCGACATCTTAACATTGTTTGTTAATTAACGAGAGAGTGGCACTAAGTGTACAACATACCTAACAAGAAAGGTGAGAAGTAACAAGTATGAGTCTGAGCCCGGCGCTCTGCTTTTATTACTCTTGAGACATGAAATTTCCTTCGCTATGTTGTTGACCGTAAGATTGGTTGCTATTAGCTCCCAATTTCCAAATTACCCACTAGGTAAAAGTGGTAACATATGGGCAATGGCGCAATGCCACGCCTTGTTCCTTCACACATTACATGTTGTTTAGACATGTAACTTTTGAAACAACAATGTTACTGTCTTTAATTTCATAAAAGAACTTCACCCGTTCTGATCTCTAAATTAATTCATAAAACCAATTAATAATTATAAGATAATCTAGATAAATTGGATATTATGGCTTCTTTGAAAAATATCATTATCATATTCTCATGGCTTCTCATTATTGGTGCTACAATCATGTTTCGCTTGATAATGAAACAAGTGAGCCTCGTTTTCTAAAACTGAGTAGACAATTAGACAAAATCATAGAGTAGATTGTGAATGATGGTTATTATTGAGTTTAGTTGTCTTGTTAAAATAGTCGCATTGCGAGCTTATGAAATACTATTATTGCTATACTCGAAATTTTCAAATCTTTACTATAAATTACTCGTAGTAATTTTCTTAACTTTTATTAGGTGTTAGCATTTGATAAGTATTCTTAAACTTTAAACCATCCAAACATATTTTAATCATTCTTATCATGTGAACGGAATATATGTTACTTGTTTGAGTTAAGAAAGACAGTTGGCATATCTTTCACTCCTAATAGAGTAAATACATTTATGATTGGCATTGCCACACTCATTCTAAGGCCATATCATAGGCGTAGAATAATACTCCGTAACAATACAGCTAACCTGAATCATATCATAGGAAACAACTTACTACAACACCTATATACTACTTTGACATTCTTAATTGCAGTCTAACATGAAACATATGGATAGGTTAAGCTCGAAGTAATGTAACATAACTAGTGTAACCAAATGTAAAGTGCGAAAAATAAAGACACTGAAATGATAATCACCATCACAAAAAACATATATATTTATTTTTAACAAAGGCCTAATGTAATTACTGGATTAAATATCAAACCTCTATAAGCTAACATAGCATTAATGCACCTTAAAAGGGTCAATTACATGATCATGACAATCAAGTTCTTGACTTACAAGACAAATTGGAAAATGAACTTTAACACCATCATCTCCTCTCCAAAAACTCCCAAATCCAAACTCACCCTTGGTAGACAACTCCTCCAACACCTCTTCAACCTCTTCCATACACCCACCGAACCCATCTAGGCGAAAACTCTCAACTCGAGCTCGTGCTCGAACCTTCATTGAGTCTCTTGGTTTTTGATACCCAATAACTTCCTCAGCACAACGAGCCACTTTCATTCTCACCATTTTCCTACCATCACGCATTCTATTCCCAAATTTCCTTTTCATGTATTGTTTTATCTTTTTGACCAATTTGCAAGGAAGCTTAAGCAGCACGAACACAAGGAGTTGTAACATTAAGCATTGGCAACAACAAGATATAACGACACAATCCGCACCAATCATGTTCCAATCTTGTTGTTCCATGGGTCAAATTTGCAGAAAGAAAAAAGTGGAGGAAGAGGAAAAAAGAAAAGAAGAGAAATCATTTTCTTTTGATGAAAATAGGTTCCTTCTTTTCTTGGAAGATGGTGTTAAAAATGGTGGAAACAAAGAGTAGAGTGTAAGCAAACATGTGGTGTTGTCAATAGAATAGTATGAAGGCTTTTGCTTCAATGCTTACATTATTGGGTTACCTTCAATCCATATATTGGTTAACTCTAGGACGGATCTTGTCTCCTTTTTTGTCAATTAAATAATTGTTCATATGTCCTTTGTTTAACTTGATACAACAGAATCATTTAATATTTTTCGTCGCACTAGGTACAACTACAAAAAAAAAAAAAATGTGACCCATTTAGTTATAAAATATCAGTAACATAAAATTATACAAAACTTTATTTACTAGATTATTATACCTGCCTGATATAATAAGGAAATGTGTATAGATTATGATTAAGAATGTGGTCCGCCTTTATAGTAAGTAAACCAAAAGAATGTATTACTTACAGAAATAAAAAACTGTGCAGCCAAGAAAAATATGCATAATATACACTATTTGGCTATGGAAACTAATTACAGAACCTGATTAAAACTCACAATCTTTTCCCTCAAAACCAGCCAAAATTTGAGTTCCGGGATTCAGACAATGGACTGACAGAAACTCGGCCCATAGGCGGTGAAAAGAATACGAATCTCAGTATTTACCTTTCGTTACTATAAGGGGTAGCGCTACCTTGAGTAAAAAAATCTGTGCTGTAATTTTGACTTCCAAACGCCATTCTCCTAAACAGCCTAATCTCTGCGGATTGTTGTGCAGAGTTATATATTTCACTTTGTCCAACTTTCATCCCATTGCTTAGATCTTCGGACTCTAGACTCTCAAAAGCTCGCACAATCTGAGAATGTTAAAGTTCAAATTTATTTAATGGTCTAATTTTGACTTTGAAGTCAAATGGTCTACTTTTCAACTTCAAGATGCTGTGATCCTTTATCTTTTTAGGAAAAGATTACTATAATTGAACTTTTTAATGGAAATACCTGTCCCATTCGTGGTCTTTTTGTAGCAGAGTGTCGTACACATGCAGCTGCGGCTTCAATCATGCGAAACATCTCACTTGCAACAAAGTCTGTACCAAGTCTCGGATCAACCAACACTTTGAAGTCCTCTGTTTCAAGTGCATGACTAAGCAGTGGCCGTGCCTGAAAATTTGGTATACATAATCAAATTTGTCAAAATGCTGTAAGTTGAAGTAACGAACATTAGCAGTCATTCAATATCTTATGCTAGGCCATAACTCAATAAAGAAATCGAACCCTGTTAACACAAAAAGGATGCATCCAGTGTGACTTCAACTTACCCACTCTACAAGACTCTCTTCCCCCAGCGGTTGAGATGCATCCACAGATTTACGTCCAGTTATTAGTTCCAAGAGAACCACCCCATACGAAAAGACATCTGATTTCTCAGTCAACTTGCCACTTGAGGCATATTCTGGTGCCATATACCTAAAATGGAACCAATTGTAAGTTGAATAAATAACAGGGAGAGTTTCTAATTAGAAAACCGTTAGGCCGACCTGAACAAGGAAAACCCCATCCCTTTTTTTTTAGTTTGTAATTAGAAGAATATCAACATTTCTCGATTTGACAAGTTTGAAATCCAAATCTACCAATTCACTGACCATTATTAACCATTACAAAGTATAGATAGACTAATGCCTAATTGCATTGATGTTGGTATTTGGATATTTAAAAATACAGTTTTTAAAGCTATGTGCATGATCAAATGATGAATCAGGTATGGCATACCCAAAAGTCCCCATTACGCGTGTTGTAACATGAGTGTACATATCAGCAGCTAATTTGGCAAGCCCAAAATCAGAAACCTGTTAAAGGAAGAATTCACATATTTAAGCTCAAAAACCAACACTACACGAGTACAAAAAAATAAATAAATTGATAGAAAAGACCTACCCGAGCATCAAAGTTTTTATCTAAAAGAATATTCGATGATTTGATATCTCGATGAATAATTCGTGGATGACCTGTATACCAATATAAGTGAACAGAGCAGTGAATAACTGTGCATAGTTGCATACCATATAAATCAATGTAGACTCGGCAATTATTTTCATATTTTCCAAAATATTCTAGAACTTACAGTCTTCATGGAGATAAGCAATACCCCTTGCCGCACCAGAAGCAACCTTTACCCGTGTTGGCCAATCTAAAACCAGTTCCGACACTACAAAAGGTAATCAAGACATAATTACACAATAACCAAGACATTTTCAGAAACATTATGTGGTTAACCAGAAGAAAGATAGTAAAAATTAGTTACCATGAAGGTGAAAGTAAAGCGTGTTGTTAGGAACATATTCATAAACAAGCAACCTCTTATCCTCAGAAACGCAATACCCCACAAGCGAAACCAAATGACGATGATGTATCCGACTAATAATTTCCACCTCAGCACTGAACTCACGCTCCCCTTGTCCACCACCAATCTTTAGCTCCTTAACGGCTACTTCCGTCCCATCAGCTAAACACCCCTTGTAAACAAAACCAAATCCACCCGAACCCAACAAATTAAGTGGCGAGAATCCATTTGTAGCCTCCACAAGATCTTCATAAGTAAACTTNAAAAAAAAAAAAAAAAAAAGAAAAAAATTGATAGAAAAGACCTACCCGAGCATCAAAGTTTTTATCTAAAAGAATATTCGATGATTTGATATCTCGATGAATAATTCGTGGATGACCTGTATACCAATATAAGTGAACAGAGAAGTGAATAACTGTGCATAGTTGCATACCATATAAATCAATGTAGACTCGGCAATTATTTTTTCATATTTTCCAAAATATTCTAGAACTTACAGTCTTCATGGAGATAAGCAATACCCCTTGCCGCACCAGAAGCAACCTTTACCCGTGTTGGCCAATCTAAAACCATCTCCGACACTACAAACGGTAATCGCAACTTAATTAAACAATCACCGACACATTTCAGCAAAATTATATGGTTAACTAAAGAAAATTTTAGCAGAATTAGTTACCATGAAGGTGGAAGTAAAGTGTGTTGTTAGGAACATATTCATAAACAAGCAACCTCTTATCCTCAGAAACGCAATACCCCACAAGTGAAACTAAATGACGGTGATGTATCCGACTAATGATTTCCACTTCAGCACTGAACTCACGTTCCCCTTGTCCACCACCAACCTTTAGCTCCTTAACGGCTACTTCCGTCCCATCAGCTAAACACCCCTTGTAAACAAAACCAAATCCACCCGAACCCAACAAATTAAGTGGCGAGAATCCATTTGTAGCCTCCACAAGATCTTCATAAGTAAACTTCGATCTTGAATTCCCTAATCCACCACCATTCTGAGGAGAATGCACGAACTCATTCGCAGATAAGTTTCCAGCCCCAACTGCAATTGGTTGTATCTTTAGTAAACCCGAATCTGTAACAAATCATAACCATTAGTAAAACTGTAAATTTTCATACGCATGAATTCTCCGTAAGCATTATAATTTACCTGACTGAGGTGAGGTGCCCATTGAAGTCGGCAAATCAGATAGTCCATTATGTTGCGCAACTTTTTTCTTCCGTTTGATCAAACAGCACGAAACTAATACAATAACCGTAAGCAGTACAACGCCTATTACCGCGCCTATTCCAACTATAGCACCAATACCAATACCTCCATTCCCCCCATTCCTAGACGGAACATTAGGGCTCGAATCATTGCTGTTTGAATTGGTTGGAGGTGGTATTGATCCGTTTTCTGAAGGCGGTGGAGGTGATAGTCTTGTAGGAGGTGGTGGAGAGAGTACTACTACTGGCGGAGACGATGAATTCGTGGATGGAGGAGGGGCTCTTGATACTGGTGGTGGTGGGGGTGGGGGTGAGTTTGTGGTGGGCCCAGGGGCTGGTGGGGTACGTGTTCGCGGTGGAGGTGGGTTTCTTGGTGGTGGTGAGTTTATTATTGGTGGTGATAAAGGAGGCGAACTAGTAGGCGGGTTCGATGGCGGTGGGGGTGCCGGTCTAGGGGGAGGTGTAGGGGGTGGTTGTGGTGGTGGTACAGAACTAGTTGGTGGGATTGGTGGTGGACTAGATGGAATAGGTGGTGGTGCAGATGGTGGTAGTGGTGGTGGCGATGAGGGTGGTGGTGCAGTGGCTGGTGGAGGTTTCTTTTGCCATATAACTTAGTCATAGTAGTTTAGTACAAAAAATAAGCATCCTTTTGCTGTAGATAGAATTTAATAATTATTAGGCCCGTTTTGGTACATTGGGATTTGCTTGGGTTTCTAGATTTAATAAATGCAATACAAATGTTTGGTTGTGTGTATAGGCGTTTAAAAATTGGGACTTCAACCCCAAGGTACACCACACTTTTCCAAAAGTTAGGGGGAGTAGTTAGGTTTGAGTAAATTATTTAGATTTTATTGTGGCCTCCACTTACACTCTACTCTCTTTTATCTACTAGGGTACCCGTGCATAGCAACGGATTTATAGGACAATAGTGTTATTGATAAAAAAAGTTTATAGGTATAAACGAACAAACAAATAAAAGTTTGAAGATGTGAATTTACATAATGTTCGAAAACCTGGTTCAACCCGGGTCTCAACGTTGAACCGTCCAGGCAAAAATGGATCGATGTGTAAACCGGGTCAACTTGCTAGGTTGGTCGAAAATGGTTCAATTAAACTGGTTCAACCCGTCCGGGTCTTGAAGGCTCCCGGGTCAACCCGGTTTTTTTTTAATGATTGTATTTAATTTGATACGATATGTTTTTTAATTTGCTGTACGATGTGAATAAATTCATTGTACTTTTAGTAATGGATCATGTTTGAAAACCCGGTTCGACCCGGGTGTTCCAACCGTTGAACCGTTCGCGATCGAAAAAATCAGGTCGACTTTAAATCGGGTCAACATTCTAGGTCTTGGTCGAAATGGGTCAAGTTAATACCGGCGCCAACCTCGTCGCGGTTTGAAGCTGTCCCGGGTCAACCCGATTTGTTTCCTTAATTGGTTGGC
>LBNU01004391.1:44941-71278 GCA_014162995.1 Artemisia annua | reverse complement strand
GCAGATGGTGGTGGTTGTGGAGCTGACTGACGGTGTGGGCAGTGGGTGGTGGTGGTGCATGCTGACTGGGTGAGGCTGCAGTTTGGTGGTGGTGAAATGGTGGTCTGATGGAGGTGGTACAGTGGCAGGTGGAGGTGCAGAGGTGGTGGTGAAAGTGGGAGGCTGTGGTGGTCTTGATTGGGAGGTTTGGACAGTGGCAGGTGGTGGTTGGTTTTAATGATTGGTGGTTTGGGGGCGGTGTTTGAAGCGGGGTGACTGTGTGCGGTGGCGATGGTTGAGGACGGTTGCGGTGGGACGGTACTAACGCGATCTCTCTCTGTTTTTTTTGTTGTATTTAATTTGGTTGTACAATGTGAATAAATCATTGTACTTTTAAGTAATGGGGTGTTTTAATAATAATATTAATTACATTCATAATTTCCTTTAATAAGATTTCAACATTTCAACATTTCAACACTTTTCACTTTTCACTTTTGACTTTTTTTCCTTTATATGTAGTATAGATATATTTATTTTTAATAATAATATTTTTTATAACAAAAATATTATATAAAATAATTAATACTATTAAATATTATTTTCTCTCTCCTACATCAAATCCAAATCCAAATCCTAATCTACAACTTTACATACAAATCCAAATCCTAATCTAAACTCATCTACAAACCAAACGGGCCCTTAATCTCTCTAATTTTGCTTTATTTCACAAAATGACATGTCGACACAATTATTTAATATTTTTCGTCGCGCTAGGTACAACTAAAAATAAATAAATAAATAAATAAAATAAAAGTGACCCATTTAGTTATAAAATATCAGTAACATAAAATGATACAAAACTTTATTTACTAGATTGTTATATCTGTCTTATATAGATTATGATTGAAAATGAGATCTGCACTTATTGTTGGTAAACCAAAAGAATGCATTACTTACAGAAACAAAAATTTGCGCAGCCAAGAAAAATATGCACAATATACATCATTTGGCTATGTAAACTAATTATAGAACCTGATCACAAGTTTTAATCTTTTCCCTCAAAACCAGTCAAAATCTGAGTTTCGGAATTCAGACAATGGGCTGACAGAAACTCGACCTATGGGCGGTGAAAAGAATACAAATCTCATTATTTACCTTTCATTACTATAAGGAGTAGTGCTACCTTGAGTAAAATAATCTGTGCTGTATTTTTGACTTCCAAACCCCATTCTCCTAAACATACTAATCTCCGCGGATTGTTGTACAGAGTCATATATTTCACTTTCTCCAACTTTCATCCCATTGCTGGTCTCCAGACTCTCAAAAGCTCGCACAATCTGAGAATGTTAACGAAGATATTCATTTAATTGTCTAATTTTGACTTTGAGGTTAAATATTCTACTTTTGAGGTTCAGTATGGTGCAATCGTTTATCTTTCTCGGAAAATATTGATATACTTTAACTTCTTAGCAGAAATACCTGTCCCATGCGTGGTCTTTTTGTAGCTGAGTGTCGTACGCATGCAGCTGCAGCTTCAATCATGCGAAACATCTCACTTGCAACAAAGTTCGTACCAAGTCTCGGATCAACCAACACTTTAAAGTCCTTTGTTTCAAGTGCATGACTAAGCAGTGGTCGTGCCTGATAATTTGGTAATACATAGTCATATTTGTAAAAATGTTGTAAGTTGAAGTACCGAACATTGGCAGTCATTCAATATCTTAAGCTAGGCCCTAACTCAATAAAGAAAGTGAACCTGTTAAGTGTTAACACAAAAAGGATGTATCTAGTGTGACATCAACTTACCCACTCAACAAGACTCTCATCCCCCAACGGTTGAGATACATCCACAGATTTACGTCCAGTTATTAGTTCCAAGAGAACCACTCCATACGAAAAGACATCTGATTTCTCAGTCAACTTGCCACTTCTAGCATATTCAGGTGCCATGTACCTAAAATTGAACCAATGGTAAGCTGAAATAGAAAAATAAGTAGAGTTTGTAATTAAAAAACGGTTAGGCCGACCTAAACAGGGAAAACCTCATCAGTCTATGTAGTTTGTAATTAGAAGAATATCAACATTTCTCGATGTGACAAGTTTAAAGTCCAAATCTACCCATTCATCGACCACTATTAACCATTACAAAGTATAGATAGATGATACGACCCCTTATTATTAATTAGTATTTCTTTATTATTAATTAAATTAGTTTTCTTTTATTATATGTTTTGGTGAGAAAGTTAGGGTATTAGGTTAAGTCTAGGATATCGTCTATTATAAATAAGGCATTAGGATCGTAATTCTTATTATGTGGAATGAATATAAAGTATTGATTTGTTAATCAATTGGGGAGTCGGTTTATCTCACTAATATAAACCATTGGGAGAGCTTATTCGACCTCTCGAACGTCGATTATTCTATCTCTATTGTTCTTTTATCTTATTATCGATCCGGTTCGTATCAATTGGTATTCAGAGCTGTTCGATTATAGGGTTCAAAAAAAAGTTACTATTCATCAGAACACTATTCATCCGAATCACTATTCACATCCAAAAGTTACTGTTCAGTTCGAATCACTATTTCCGGCTATCAATGGCACACATATGGCGGGCTATAATGGAAGAGCATGGAGCAAGTATGCAGGCTTACAAAAAGGTCCATAAGGAGACAGCGAGATCGGAACTACGGATGGCAATTTTGCAGCAAAGTATGGAGATGGATATATGGGAGATCAAAGAAAAACTTGCTGAGAGACGGGAATTAATGGAGGTGATATCAAGGGATTACAGTAACCAAAATAACTGCATGGTAGAAATTCAGTTTGTCGAGGATTCAACGAAACCTATGACAACCGGAAAAAGTAGTGAAGATGGTGATATTTTGGAGGAGCTTATGGTTACGTGAGCCGTGGAGAAAACTGATTTTACGGAGCCAATTTTGGCAGCAAATAAAGATTTAGGGCAGAAGTTAATAGATGACTTGGACGAGCCTCTTATGGTGCTCGAATCAGATGGGATGATTAACAAGAACGAGTTTGCTGTTGTTGCACCTGTTGCTGCTGTTGCACACGTTGCTGTTGCACCTATTGAGCAAAGTGCCGTTCCACTGGGAAGAAAAATCAAGCAAAAGCAAGCAGATCATCATAAGATGTTTATATGGCAGATTATATTGAAGTTGGGATGTGAGATCTGTCTTGGACATCTTTCGACTAATGTTCGTCTGAAACAAGAACCAGTTCCTGCTCAAAGAAGAACATGGGATCCCGGAATTACTTGAGGCGAATTTTTAAAGCAACACCTTGAGGACAAGGTGTTTTTGGGGGCGGGAGTATTGATACGACCCCTTATTATTAATTAGTATTTCTTTATTATTAATTAAATTAGTTTCCTTTTATTATATTNAAAAAATAAAAAAATAGTAACCAGTATCCCAAAATGTTGAACTCAGATTATAAATTCAACACGTTAATCATATACACATTCTCATAGACAATCTCATCCATTAAAAGAAACAGATATATTAACGCTTAAGACCCAAATGAATCTAGAACATGTATTAACCAACCAATATCACGAAATATCAATAATACCTTTCAATTCGTAATTGACAACTTCAATACCGAATATACGCGGTTTAGACAAAATACTCGTAATAAAAATGACCCGGATAAAAAAATACAAAACACAAGTGACCAAATCACTGAGCTACAAGTGTTAAATACTGTTAGGTAAACGGTACAAAATAAAAGGGTAGTATAAATTTGTTTTGGTGGGTGTAATAATTACGATATACGAAATGGAAATCAAGGTGTTGAGTATTGAAGGAAGTTAGACGAGTAGATGGTGGGGACAAAAATGCCCAAATGTCAGCGATGAATAATACTACGGAGTACTAATCAAAACCGTTTTTTGAATCATTCTTTCTTTCTTGTTTTAAGACCGTCTTTATTATTTGTGGGACAAAACGTTTTCTTTTTGCCTATTAATTAGTCATTAGTAGTTTAGTACAATAAATAAGCTCCTTTTTGTTAGATGGATTTAATAATTATTAATCTCTCTAATTTTGCTTTATTTCACAAAATGACATGTCGACACAAGTATTTAATATTTTTCGTCGCGCTAGGTACAACTAAAAAATAAATAAACAAAATAAAAGTGACCCATTTAGTTACTCCCCCCGTCCCATATTAAGTGTCCACTTTCATAATGCACAAAGTTTTAGGATATTTCACTAATTAAACTCTCAATCAATCAAATATTAATTTTACCTACTAAAGTCTCATCTTATTGGTTGAAAGGTACAAGGGGACACTTAATTTGGGACATCCAAAGATTCCATTGTTGACACTTAATATGGGACGGAGGGAGTATAAAATATCAGTAACATAAAATGATACAAAACATTATTTACTAGATTGTTATATCTGTCTTATATAGATTATGATTGAGAATAGTTTATGATTGAAAATTAGATCTGCATTTATTGTTGGTAAACCAAAAGAATGCATTACTTACAGAAACAAAAATTTACGCAGCCAAAAAAAATATGCACAATATACATCATTTGGCTATGTAAACTAATTACAGAATCTGATCACAAGTTTTAATCTTTTCCCTCAAAATTAGCCAAAATCTGAGTTTCAGAATTCACACAATGGGCTGACAGAAACTCGGCCTATAGGCTGTGAAAAGAATACAAATCTCAGTATTTACCTTTCATTACTATAAGGAGTAGTACTACCTTGAGTAAAATAATTTGTGCTGTATTTTTGACTTCCAAACCCCATTCTCCTAAACATACTAATCTCTGTGGATTGTTGTGCAGAGTCATATATTTCACTTTCTCCAACTTTCATCCCATTGCTTAGATATTCGGTCTCCAGACTCTCAAAAGCTCGCACAATCTGAGAATGTTAACGAAGATTCATTTAATTGTCTAATTTTGACTTTGAGGTTAAATATTCTACTTTTGAGGTTCAGTATGGTGCAATCGTTTATCTTTCTCGGAAAATATTGATATACTTTAACTTTTTAGCAGAAATACCTGTCCCATGCGTGGTCTTTTTGTAGCTGAGTGTCGTACGCATGCAGCTGCAGCTTCAATCATGCGAAACATCTCACTTGCAACAAAGTTCGTACCAAGTCTCGGATCAACCAACACTTTAAAGTCCTCTGTTTCAAGTGCATGACTAAGAAGTGGTCGTGCCTGATAATTTGGTAATACATAGTCATATTCGTAAAAATGTTGTAAGTTGAAGTACCGAACATTGGCAGTCATTCAATATCTTAAGCTAGGCCCTAACTCAATAAAGAAAGTGAACCTGTTAAGTGTTAACACAAAAAGGATGTATCTAGTGTGACATCAACTTACCCACTCAACAAGACTCTCATCACCCAACGGTTGATATACATCCACAGATTTACGTCCAGTTATTAGTTCCAAGAGAACCACTCCATACGAAAAGACATCTGATTTCTCAGTCAACTTGCCACTTCTAGCATATTCAGGTGCCATGTACCTAAAATGGAACCAATGGTAAGCTGAAATAGAAAAATAAGTAGAGTTTGTAATTAAAAAACGGTTAGGCCGACCTAAACAGGGAAAACCTCATCAGTCTATGTAGTTTGTAATTAGAAGAATATCAACATTTCTCGATGTGACAAGTTTAAAGTCCAAATCTACCCATTCATCGACCACTATTAACCATTACAAAGTATAGATAGACTAATGCCTAATACCATTAATGTTGGTATTTTTTTTTTAAAAAAATAAAGTCTTTAAAGCTATGTGCATGGTCATATGATCAATAGAGTATGTATGACATACCCAAAAGTCCCCATTACACGTGTTGTTACATGAGTGTACATATCAGCATCTAATTTGGCAAGCCCAAAATCAGAAACCTGTGAATTAAGGAACAAACACAGATTTAAGGTTAAAAACCAATACTTAAAAACAAGAGTACAAATAAAACATTGATAAAAAAGACCTACCCGAGCTTCAAAGTTTGTATCCAAAAGAATATTCGATGATTTGATATCTCGATGAATAATTCGTGGATGGCCTGTATAACAATAGAAGTGTAAGGAGGGATGAATAAATATACATAGTTGCATACCGTACAAATCATTGTAGGTTTAGCAAATAATTTCATATTATAATGTACAGTACTATATATTCTAGCACTTACAGTCTTCATGGAGATAAGCAATACCCCTTGCCGCACCAGAAGCAACCTTTACCCGTGTTGGCCAATCTAAAACCAACTCCGACACTACGAAAGGTAATCACAACATAATTAAACAATAACCGAAACATTTTTCAGCAAAAAATTGTGTTTAACCAGAAGAAAGATAGTAAAAATTAGTTACCATGAAGGTGAAAGTGAAGTGTGTTGTTAGGGACATATTCATAGACAAGCAACCTCTTATTCTCATAAACGCAATACCCCACAAGCGAAACCAAATGACGATGATGTATCCGACTAATAATTTCCACTTCAGCACTGAACTCACGTTCCCCTTGTCCACCACCAATCTTCAACTCCTTTACTGCTACTTCAGTCCCATCGGCTAGATATCCCTTGTAAACATAACCAAATCCACCCGAACCTAACAAATTAAGTGGCGAGAATCCATTTGTAGCCTCCACAAGATCTTCATAAGTAAACATCGATCTTGAATTCCCTAGTCCGCCTAAATTCCCTAATCCACCCGAGCCTAACAAATTAACTGGTCGTATCTTTAGTAGACCTGAATCTGTCACAAACCATAACCATACATTAAAATTGTAAGTTCCGAGAATTGTGAATAATCAATATGAAGTATAATTTACCTGACCTAGGAGAATTGCCCATTGAAGTCGGCATATCATATAGTCCATTATGTTCCGCAATCTTTTTCTTTCGTTTAATAAAACAACACGAAACAAATACAATAAGCGTAAGCAGTACAATGCCTATTGCTGCACCAATTCCAACTATCACACCAGTACTGATACCTCCATTCCCTCCATTTCCAGACGGTATATTAGGACTCAAATCATTGTTGTTTGAATTGCTCGGGGGTATTAGTATTGAAACGTCTAAAGGCGGTGGAGGTGATAGTCTTGTAGGAGGTGGTGGAGAGACTACTACTACTACTGGCGGTGACGAAGAATTCGTAGATGGAGGGGTATGCGGAGGAGAAGGAGGAGAGGTTCTTATTACTGGCGGTGATGAAGAATTTGTAGATGGAGGGGTATGCGGTGGAGTAGTAGGAGGAGGAGGGGTTCTTATTACTGGTGGTGGTGAATTTGCAGTGGGTTCAGGGGCTGGTGGGGTATGCGGTGGAGTAGGGGGAGGGGCTCTTGGTGGTAGTGGTGGTGGTGAGGGATTTTTAATGGGCCCAGGGGCTGGTGGGGTACGTGATTGCAGTGGAGGTGGAGTAAATGGTGGGTTTCTTGGTGGTGGTGGTGAGGTTATTGGTGGGCTTAAAGATGGTGATGGAGGCGAACTAGCTGGCGGGTAAGATGGCGGTGGAGGTGGAGGTTTGACTAGTGGTGGTAGGATTGGTGGTGGTGCTGAGGGCGGTGGTGATGATGTTGGTGGAGGTGCAGATGGTGGTGGTGGGGCAGATGATGGTGGTGGTGGTGATGATGGTGGTGGTGGGGCAGTGGCTGGTGGTGGTGATGATGTAGGTGGAACAGTGGCTGGTGGTGGTGGCGGTACTGACGGTGGAACACTAACTGCCGGTGGTGAATTAGGTGATGGTGATAAACTCGCCATTCATAATACTTTTATCATATACACATTCTAGCTTGGAGACAATTCAGAAAACATCAATCCCTTAAATCCCAAAGATTCAATCTACAACATATATTGATCACAAATCATAAAAGTTGACAGTAATAATACCTCTAGCTCATTCAATTCGCATTGAAAACTTACAACCTTTTATACGCGGTTTCCACATCAAAAAATACAAAACACNATTGAAAACTTACAACCTTTTATAAGCGGTTTCCACATCAAAAGATACAAAACACAAGTGACAAAATCACTGGGCTACAAGTGTTTAATTAATAGTGTTAGGTAAACGGTATACAATTTTGGTGGGTGTGATAATAAATGGAATTCAAGCTGTTTTGCTTGGAATGAAGTTCGATATATGAGTAAACGAGTAGATGGTAGGGACGAACCTATTTGTCTTATTCCAACTAGGGCCTATTTTCATGCAAACGACACACATGTTACATGTAATCACCTTTAAATCACCTTTCACCCAAAATAAATAAATAAATAAAATTAAAAATTAAAAAAAAAAAATAGTATTCTACTTTAAAATAACAAAGTCTCAACAATACAACACCGAAAATAAGTTCATGAAATAACATCTTAAGTAAATACAAGGTAAAATGTATGTGTATACGTATGTAATGCATAATTGCATACGCACATGCATGTGTGTGAGCATTAAGCTTTTAAAACAAACCTGAATTCTTATGTTATATATAGGGATAAATATGTATATGGAGGCTACTCATGCCAACCAGTATTAATAATTTCTTATTAAAGGATTTTTAAGCTGTTATAAAATCAAAAACGCCAAAGATTTCAACGTCTACGAATAGAAAATATTTGTATTGAACGGTGATTGGAGAATAATAGCTATAAAACAAGCATTATTGATGTGGAATATTTTTATTTTGATATGTTCTACTCCGTAATATTGTATCAGCCAATGAATTTATTTATACAACATATTCATAAGTTTATTTGACAATGTACGTCTTCAATAAATATTTATGTCGAGGTCACTTTAAAAGTTTTTAAGCTGATTGTCTTTTGACAAAATGGTGCTTAGGCCATCTCAAATGTGTGGTAAAGCAAAAGAGCAATGGTCTTTTTCTTAACAAGAAAAGTTAATGCAAAGCTTTTTTTTCCATTAGAGTGAAGATTTTGTTTCGTCAAAGATTTGAATCTTCGCGTTATTTCAGTATTGACTTGAGAAAAAGTCTTCTCACTCTATCTTATTATTAAAAACTTTTTAACATTAAAGTAAATTCAGTCATAAAACTTAAAAGATGATTGGGGGAAAAAAATTGAAAAAAAAAAATAAATAATAATAATAATAATAATAAAATAAAATAAAAATAAAAATAATTGAGTAGCTAAATGCACTGTGAACGCTCTTATTAGCTTATTATGTTATTAGCGTTTAGTTCCACTGCTCCAGTTTGATATTTGATATTCATAAATTTAATTGTCCTCTTTAGTTCTTAATCTAAGTATTGTCAAAATGATTCGTAAATCTTTTAATTATAGGTGATGAGCCTGTTACTCTTGAATTTGATCGATTACCTTATAACCACGGATAATGCTGAAAAAGAGTCATGGGTGATGTTTCATATACACTATTTTCTGCAAAATAACAGTCGCATAGTCGGATATCATTATATCTTGTTTGAACATATGATGTCCAACATTAGCATCGGATATCATTATATCTTGTTTGAACATATGATGTCCAACATTAGCATTAATCGGATCGATGAAAATTTTCCGTTCAATGTTATTATTCACCAATCTGATTTATGGCAAACATCGAAGTTAAGTGGAGAAGGTTGTTGTCATGATCACATGAATTTATTCAACTTCGATATGGTAGCAAATGATCGCATGCGTTGTGCGTTAATTATGATTCAAGCTTATAAATTAACAATAGTACATTTAATATTTGTAATGTGTCAATTGTTGATGAAGTAATATCAAACATGGGGGTCAAATTGAACGAAGAATAAATAATGAGCCGACATTCTATGTAATCCAGAAAGCAATACAATTTTAAAGAAACAAAAGTATTACGAAGTTTGAATACAAGTGGGTATTATAGTACTCGAAATATCAAAGAGAAAAGGTCACGTGAATTTTGACAATATTCCTTTGGAATAATCCAACAAGCAATGTAACATGGTGGTGATTACACGCCATATATCTGTTTTTCACACTAATTGTTTGAATTCAACCTTTTTCATGTATCAATATAGTGACTATAGTCCTAACGTTGCTCAAATAAACGAAATGATTTTTTCTAACCTAGAAATATGGCATCCTTTACAAGCTCTCTTGTTAAGCCATTTTTGACGTGCCGAAGAACTTGATATCCTGAGCAGTCCAGCCACTTCACCCACACTTAAAGATGTTTGTGCTACGTGCTAAAACAGCTAGACTTAAAAGTGTTATAGTATTTGGTAAATATAAAAATTTCCCCTTGCTAAAAGTACTGGTTAAGAATGACTCCATGCAAAGCCCGAACTAGAACCAAACTTTAAGTTGGGCTTTACTTTAGTCCAGTGATTGGGATAAATTAGCTGATTTGGACTAGTATCGACTACAGACATAACAGCGGACAAAAATAATTGGCCCAAAAGGCTTAAACTAATCTCAAATTTTACTTTACTACTGTATTGCATTAGTGCAAAACTGAAGAAAATATCCATCAATAACAGTAAACATTCTTACATACTATTAATTCTGTTGATGGCCACCGACACATTTAAAAATTCTGAAAATCGTTTAGCCCACCTGTTAGCCCAATAATGAACTTGGTTTACCACTTTAGCCCAACTTTGCTTGAGTACCATTCGAATAAAAGAAAACGAAAAATACGGATGCATTGATTTAGACTCTATATATTATAGAGCCACATGTAAGAGCTAAAAAAGTACAACAAATTTTGAAATATAATTTTAATGAAAACTTACAAAACACACCCTAAACTTCTTAATATTTACGACTTTTTTATATAACAAACTTTATTTGCCAAATATCTAATAGATATCTAGCGGTTTTTTGAAAAAAATATATACTGGCAAAAAGGCCTCTCGATGACGAACAAAACAAGCTCAATATTGATATGCTTTTGACGCATGTACGGTTTTATATATAGAGTTTTTAAATAAAAGAAACTTTTATAATGCACCCTTAACCTATCAAATAATTTTAAAAATTATCCTAAATATTTTTAAAACTATAAGTGTAAAAAATATTTGCGAGCAAAATTGTTGCCCCGCCGCGAAGCGCGGGTCCATTCCATCTTGTTGTATTATTAATTTATTATAGTGTAAGAATAATAAATTGGCAAAAAATCAAATATAGCACAAACTGTTCATCACATTAAACACTATTTAATATAATTAATACCCATTACATTATTAGTCCTTAGAGATATATTGTGCTTAACTTTTATTAGCCGATGAGTGATTAGTACCAAAAGTTTCTAACAGGGATATTTAGTGTGAAAACTGACAACTATAGGGATGTATTTTGCAGTATACTATATTTTTTTTATGTAATTTACTTACTAAGTTTAATGTAAAATATCAAATGTTTAATGAAAATTAGTTTTTCTCCGTTATCTTTGTTATCTACTAAAAGTCAAACACACATCTTGATAAAATCACTCCAAACACCCTTTTATTTATTTCATCTTCTTCTTCTCATCACCTCCAAAACAATTCATCAAATCTTCATAAACGAAATAACATAAATGTAATAGTCATAACATGGCTAACACCTAAAGGTGTTAGCCCATAATGTCAATAAAGATAGACAAAGTGATAATAAACGATAAAAATAGAAATCATAATGAATTCGATATGCAAACTGAATGATTATCCTAAGTATGATTATTTGGGACCTTCTCCTCTTGACCTTCTTATGTTTGGGATTGAAAACTTTGGTGATGGAAGCTTGGAACTCGGCTGATGTGGTGAAACGTGTCTCTAAAACCCGTATGTTTGGGTTTTATTTTTAGCGTTTTGTCCAGGGTATTGATACGGTGTATCAGGTTGTGATACGACGTATCTAGAATTTCTTGAGTAGGGAATAAGAAATAATATTCCAAGCATATACGTGCATATCTTTAAATACGGCGTATTGCTGAAGTGTGATACGTCGTATTCTTCATAATACTTGACAGCTTGGATTGAGGATAAGATCTTCAATACGATGTGTGGCTAGAGTTTCATACGACGTATGCCTTCAACGATTTACTTGGACTTTGACTGCAGAGCTTCAGATACGACGTATTGTTAGAGCTTAATACGCCGTATGTCTTCTAATTCACTAATACTTAGTGAATTCTTCCAGGTGTGGATACGGCGTATCTCCAGAAGTGGATACGTCGTATGCTCTTTATAACTTGCATACATGTTCTTCATTAATGCTCCAAATCCCGCAAATCCCGTTGTTTTCCGTGTCTTTACCGAAATTGCTCCATAAATACCGAAAATGATCAAAGTAATGGATTAAGTATCAATTCAGTTATAAAAAAAATAATAAATGAGCAATAATCATGGGATAAATGATAGGTAAATATAGCATATATTTGATGTTATCAGTGTGCCAAAGGAATCAGACTATGAAAACCAAGGGTATTGAAAACCCGACATTGGAAAGTGATGATGTGGCGATTGTTACTAAGAAGGTTGAGTCAATAAACAAAAAGGAGGAAGACAATATGTGTATAAAGGGGAGATCAAGCTGACTAGAAAGGTTGAGGAATTGAAGAAGGAACAGATTGCCGCAACGTTGAAAGAGCAACTGCGGTTGGAGGAAAAGGCGAAGGGCACTGAGGCATTGGAGAGGAAGAAACGAAATGCTGAAAAGGCTCAAATTAGGGCTGAGCTTCGAGCTCGAAAAGAAGCTGAGCAAAAAGAGAAGGTTCGTTTTAAGTAACTTTTGTTTATTGAATATGCATTCTAGCATAGGGGCGGATCTACAGCCAACACAGGGTATGCACGTGCATACCCTGTGATCTACCTTGTAGTGTAAAATTTTGTCATGGTTGAAGCTCTTCTTAGTCAGTTTGCATAGAGTGCATACCCACAAAAAATGGTTTAAACATAGTGCACACCAAGAAAAAACTAGACGAGATAAAGCTGTGAGAAATCGCCATTTTTAGGGTTCATGTGGTATGTGTGTGGGTGTTTCACGTTGAAGAAGATGATGAACACGTGGGTTTAATTAATTACGGAGTACTTAAGTAGTACGTAGTAATTTTTTTTTTCATCTAGTGGGCCTTTTTTAAAAATGGTATTTCCTTTTACTGGATGGGCTCTTGTAGTCTTTTTTTTTCCTTCTCTTTCTTTCTAAAGTCTAAACATAGATTGTGGCCCAAATAAGCATTTAGTACTTCGGTTTACCAATCTATATTTTCAGGTTTTCTAGTTATCTTCACTAAAACTGTGTTCCAAGACCCAAGTTTCTTTTTCAAAGTTTTATAAGTTGGAAGTTAACTTTCGTTTTTTATGTCATATATGTCCCAAAAAAAAAAGTGATTTTAGTTATTAAAGTTTGATTTCACAAGTTGTTGTGGTTCTCTTCGTTGTTATCTAATACGTTTAGCGTAAATGAATTAAGAGTATTTTTTTTTACTACATTGTTCGTAGTTCATGATAAACCAAATCAATCTAGCCTATAAAATAAATAATGCACACTCTGAAATCTGAATATGGAAAAGGAAACCGGAACAAAAAAAAGCCCGAACTAAATCATCAAATCCAGGAAAAAAAATAATTACGAGATTGTGTATACCCTACTTCGAATTCCTAGATCCGCCACTCTAGCATATTGTTCCTTAAAAGCTATACCAACAACTCAACTTGCAATTTTATTTGCTTGATTCTTAAAACTTGATTTATCTATAATCTGAACAACATGTTGATGTGAATGTTCTACCTAATAAAAATTTGAGGTTATTTTAGGCATTTGAATATGTTAATAAAAAAATAAACAGTTTTAATAAGTTGGACCTGGAAACTACTCATTTTGACCTCAAGTCTCAATGACCTGCATATGCTTATTTATTAATTTTTGGCTGAAAATATGTTAATTTGTCATATTTGAAATTTGATATTTAGACAGATCGGCCAACTATTATTTTTCATATCTGATGTTGTCGTGTTGGGCTCAAAGATGAAGCATTAAAAGCCTCATATTCATGTACGAGTATGGTAAGGCAAAAAAGGTATTTGTTTACTTTTCTTATTTTTGATTAATTTGTTTAATAAAACACTGTTTTTAGGTGGGTTGCTCAGATTTTGGGTTTCACCTTCTGTTTGTTCTATTCCTATCATAATATAACCCGAAATTATCTGTTTACATGAAAATTGTTGAAATTGCTCCTTCTATTGCTTTGATTGTGCTCTAATATATATAACACAATAGTTACAATTGTGTTGAGCCTTTTGTGTACAATAATGATTGTTCGGAAATATAATACGATCTGTCATGCAGAACTTGACTTATGATTTATGCTACTTTTTGTTTCCAGTTATAGTCCAATATTTGGTTACGTGCACTTTCAGATGACTGGCCGAAACATGTGGATTCAAAGTTGCCCCGTCAAGGTTTTGGCTGTAAGGTTTTATCTCACAGAAAAGCTTTTTAACTGGAAGGTTTTGGCTCGCTCCTTGGCTTGCAAAGTTGCCCCGTCAAGCAGGGGCGCAGCTACATAGGGGCGGGGAGGGGCGCCCGACCCCCCGAAATTTTTTTTGCGATGTACGGGGTATATAGTTTTCGTGTAGAAAAATTTTGGTATATTCGGTTTCGACCCCCCATTTTAATTGTGAAATTTCTTTTATACATTAAGCAATAAAAAATTTTAGATCCCGACCCCCCACTGAAAATTTTCTAGCTTCGCCACTGATAAAAATTTGAGGTTATTTTAGGCATTTGAATATGTTAATAAAAAAATAAACAGTTTTAATAAGTTGGACCTGGAAACTACTCATTTTGACCTCAAGTCTCAATGACCTGCATATGCTTATTTATTAATTTTTGGCTGAAAATATGTTAATTTGTCATATTTGAAATTTGATATTTAGACAGATCGGCCAATTATTATTTTTCATATCTGATGTTGTCGTGTTGGGCTCAAAGATGAAGCATTAAAAGCCTCATATTCATGTACGAGTATGGTAAGGCAAAAAAGGTATTTGTTTACTTTTCTTATTTTTGATTAATTTGTTTAATAAAACACTGTTTTTAGGTGGGTTGCTCAGATTTTGGGTTTCACCTTCTGTTTGTTCTATTCCTATCATAATATAACCCGAAATTATCTGTTTACATGAAAATTGTTGAAATTGCTCCTTCTATTGTTTTGATTGTGCTCTAATATATATAACACAATAGTTACAATTGTGTTGAGCCTTTTGTGTACAATAATGATTGTTCGGAAATATAATACGATCTGTCATGCAGAACTTGACTTATGATTTATGCTACTTTTTGTTTCCAGTTATAGTCCAATATTTGGTTACGTGCACTTTCAGATGACTGGCCGACAGTGGCGTAGCCAGGATTTCATTTAAAGGTAGGCCGATATGTACCATAAAACCAGGGCCGTCTTTGAGGGTGTGCAAGGTGAGCGACCGCTCAGGGCACCAAAATTTTTAGGGGCCCCAAAATTTGTCTCGTTAAGTAAATATATGCATGTGTTGACATATTTTTAACAAAGAAAAGAGTATTTTGATGGAAAAATATCTAAAAATTGGTAATATGTTAGAACGTTTTGATAGCTAATTGCATTATATCTTATAAATTGTGACACTTTATATATAATATTGCTTATCGAAAGGCCTCATTATATAATTTCGTACAGGGCCCTCAAAAATTTCAACAATTCATGGGACGGCCCTGCATAAAACAATAATGCAACCGATCATCATTTGTATAAGATAGATGGTAAACAACTTAGCTGATAGTTGTTATATGAATTTACATTTAGTTGAGCCAAAATGACATTAGTTTGTCTAACTTATAATGCGCTAATACAAATACTAGTACAATATACATTATTACATATCTCTATGGGTGGGCCATGGCCCACCAAGGAACCCATGTAGCTACGCCCCTGCTGGCCGAAACATGTGGATTCAAAGTTGCCCCGTCAAGGTTTTGGCTGTAAGGTTTTATCTCACAGAAAAGCTTTTTAACTGGAAGGTTTTGGCTCGCTCCTTGGCTTGCAAAGTTGACCCCGTCAAGGTCAGTATCAAATTAACTTACACATGTTTCTTATTCAATTGAAAACCAACAATCATCCTCAAACTTTTATTTATTATTTTTGACGTTATTAGGCGGGGCAGGAAGATTGATGGTATATTGTATCCAGAAAATTCTGAATATCCAAAGAGAACCAAAGCTATCACGTGGCGAGCTTCTGTCGATTCCGCAGTTGCAAATTTTGAAAAATATTGCAAGTGCACTTAGGCATATAAGTTGGTATTTGTAAATTGTAAGTCTGTTAGCTATTGATATGTATTAAAGCTATAATTCTAAGCTTTATACAATGCTTACGCGGCAAAGCGTAGGCAATCCAAACCTTGTTTTGAAACAGATATAAAGCGCCTTATAAAATATTCATATGTGATTATGTAGATAGATAATGTGAACTTTTTGATGTTAACACAAAGACAAAGGTGTTTGAAAATATATATTTGCTATTTTGGGTCGATGAGTTTAGGTCAAGACGACTACAATAACAATATAATAACGACAACGGCGACAAAAATATTGATATATAGTTATTGTACCCTCGTGAATTTCAAATGAGTATCGTGGGCTTACAGGTCAGGTTTGCCTGCTGATATACGTTACACCAACGTCTACCCACAAGGTTGCCACCCGCCGAGTGGTATATTTTCTTATCCACACCCACAGGAGTGGTATATTTTCTTATCTACTCCCACAAATGAAATTTTGCAGGTTTACCCACTTAATACGGACATATATATACCTGCGAGTTACGGGGTTTTCCTTTCCCACGGCTATCTCTTAGAAATTAATGTGAAGTCATATTTAAGTGTCAAATTCTTTAAGATCGAGTCTATGTAACACATGGTTTCGTCCACCATCTGTACATGATTATCCTAATTTCTACCTTATATACACATGAATCGTCTATTACTTTCGTACAAGAAGGTATTTTAGAATAAAATTTTC
Organism: Artemisia annua; assembly: GCA_014162995.1. Taxonomy (NCBI): domain Eukaryota; kingdom Viridiplantae; phylum Streptophyta; class Magnoliopsida; order Asterales; family Asteraceae; genus Artemisia; species Artemisia annua. The sequence continues at coordinate 54,312 of LBNU01004391.1, read as the reverse complement.
TTCTCCTTTCCATTTTTATTTGAAAGTCGATTATTGTGTCCAATAAACTTCTTTCTTCCACATGCATGACACAAACAATAATGACTCACTTTTTGACACATCATTTTATAGTTGATTTTCTTGGATTTGTTTTTATGAGTGTAACATTTCCCAACAATAATGCACATGCAGACACATACAAATTAAATTTGAGTTCTAGGACGATGATGACCGTAACTTTCTTGATTAGATAGATTTCAGGATCATGTGTAAAATGCAATAAACAGGGACATCAATATATGTGGTCATAATCAAGTAAGATCATATGTCAAATAAAATGGATGGTGATTTTCACATGGTTGTATATTGTTTTCTAGCTAGGTCATTGGTTGTTGATCATGGGATCATGTGTGGTTTAAATTCTAATCCGATCCAGTACCATGCGTAAACAAATGGATGGTGGCACCAAGCTTAGGCACTAAAATATGTTGTCAACAACTTGAGTGAGTGTGGCATATGAGTATCTAAATCATGTGTAATAACTTAATTCGTTTTAATTAGGAGACATTTTAAGTGGTTTTTGAGATTGACTTAGTTACTCTAATAATTAAAAAGGTTAATTTATAAATTCATGTAAAAGGTTGTTTATTCTCATATTAATTTAGAAATGCCTTAAAATAAAAATTGTTCGAATTGGAAGTCTGACTATTAAGTAATCTGCTATTTAAATATAACTAAATGAAAAGAAGAAAACAATTATACGTGTGATTCATATAGAGATAGATTCAAACTTAATTAATATCACACACTACTACTATTTAAACAGACCTTTGCAAATTTATTTTTATATATACTGTCGCAAAAACAAACTAATTTCTTTCATACTTAGGGCCCGTTTCGTTTGTAGACGAGTTTAGGATTTTGATTTGGATTAAGATTTGAATTTGATTTAAGATTTGGATTTGGGTTTGATGTAGGAGAGAGAAAATAATATTTAAAGATATATTATAGATTATAATATAAATTATAATTAATATATACAATAAAAAAAAAATAACAAAAAAATAAGTGAGTGGGGGTGAAATTATAAAAGGCCCCAGAAAGATATAACAATGTCATAAAAGTCATGTACAATGCCTGGAATTCGATATGCCAATATATTCCGATTTGAAGCCAATTCCTAGGCCCAACCCATATATACCAAACAACACATTCCTACCATCATGCCCAAATCCAAACCCTACGTCCCCCAACCAAACGGGCCCTTATTTCTATATATATTGTTGCAGTTTCTTTGCAAATTTCCAAAATTTACGACAGGCTTTACAACGAAATATTAAAATTAAATAAAATAAACTACGTTTTAATTTCGGTGTATTGGAACTAATATTGAATATAAAAATACGGAGTAGTTAAATTAATAATTTGTTGCAAATTCGTAGCAAACAATGTAAATTTGCAACAGTTTCCAACAAAATATTATAGTTAAACAACAAACAATAGGAAATTTTGTAAAACTGACATTCAAGATAAAACTTATTTTCAATTTAACTCAACTTTATGATATATTATGAAACTAAGACTTTTTTATATGAAATGACGAGGTAATCCTCATTTTAAATTTGAATTATCATTTGCGTTATTTTGCTATAGAAAATACTCTCTTTCATGCAAATTACACAACAATCGTAATAACTAATATGTAGGTCACAATAATACAAAGTCTCACACTAGATTAGAAGGTATTAGTGTTAGGGAGAGAAAGGTAGAGACTGAAAGATGAGTGGATATTATTATAAGGGTGGGTTTGACACACTAAACAATGAACACACACNCTCTTCAACAACATCATGATTCTGATCCAAAGAAAAAAATGGACGTTGCAATAATTATGGGGGCGTTTAATGTCCAACGTTCATGTCCAACGTTCAAAAAATTAAATGTTCCACTCTATACCGATTCGGTATACATCACCGAATCCATTACCGAAACTATGATGCCGAGCAAGTGGTTTTGTGATGCCGATTAACGCCGAATGATACCGAAGAAAAAAACCCAACGTTGCCACCACCCTTAAGTAATCTGCTATTTAAATATAACTAAACGAAAAGAAGAAAACAATTATACGTGTGATTCATATAGAGATAGATTCAAACTTAATTAATATCACACACTACTACTATTTAAACAGGCCTTTGCAAATTTATTTTTATATATACTGTCGCAAAAACAAACTAATTTCTTTCATACTTAGGGCCCGTTTCGTTTGTAGACGGGTTTAGGATTTGGATTTGGATTAAGATTTGAATTTGATTTAAGATTTGGATTTGGGTTTGATGTAGGAGAGAGAAAATAATATTTAAAGATATATTATAGATTATAATATAAATTATAATTAATATATACAATAAAAAAAAATAACAAAAAAATAAGTGAGTGGGGGTGAAATTATAAGAGGCCCCAGAAAGATATAACAATGTCATAAAAGTCATGTACAATGCCTGGAATTCGATATGCCAATATATTCCGATTTGAAGCCAATTCCTAGGCCCAACCCATATATACCAAACAACACATTCCTACCATCATGCCCAAATCCAAACCCTACGTCCCCCAACCAAACGGGCCCTTATTTCTATATATATTGTTGCAATTTCTTTGCAAATTTCCAAAATTTACGACAGGCTTTACAACGAAATATTAAAATTAAATAAAATAAACTACGTTTTAATTTCGGTGTATTGGAACTAATATTGAATATAAAAATACGGAGTAGTTAAATTAATAATTTGTTGCAAATTCGTAGCAAACAATGTAAATTTGCAACAGTTTCCAACAAAATATTATAGTTAAACAACAAACAATAGGAAATTTTGTAAAACTGACATTCAAGATAAAACTTATTTTCAATTTAACTCAACTTTATGATATATTATGAAACTAAGACTTTTTTATATGAAATGACGAGGTTATCCTCATTTTAAATTTGAATTATCATTTGCGTTATTTTGCTATAGAAAATACTCTCTTTCATGCAAATTACACAACAATCGTAATAACTAATATGTATGTCACAATAATACAAAGTCTCACACTAGATTAGAAGGTATTAGTGTTAGGGAGAGAAAGGTAGAGACTGAAAGATGAGTGGATATTATTATAAGGGTGGGTTTGACACACTAAACAATGAACACTCACACACGCACTTGTGTGAGGTATCTATTTCGGTTGGATAACCGAATGGGCCTAGATGGGCTTGGCATTGAACCTGTAGTGAACTTAGGTCCATTACTTACATTATTACTTATCTAAGTATCTAACAGATGTCTAAAACCCATTAACCTATAACTAACATACTACAATTATATATTACAAGAGTCGTACACTCGTTAATGATCGTCACTTTCAATGCTAACAATCTCTTCCTAAGTGGCAATCATTCACTCCAAATAGATAATGACACTTCATGGCTAGATCTTCGATCTTCATTACTTGAGTCTTGTTTGTAGTAGTAGTCCTGTACAATCTTTTAGTTCAATTCACACTTTATGATCTTTGTGTTGAGCTCTTTATTCTTTGTATGTGTCTTGGCCTTGAATCCTTTATTCTTTCCTTTGATAACTATGCATCTTTATGTCTTCATATATTAGTCTTGACCAACATACTCATATCGATGACTTTATTCAATGCAAATTTTCATAAATTGTAACACCCTAAAAATATCGCAGCGGAAGATAGTGTCACTAGGATATTGCATCAAATAGCACAAAGTACAAGTTACAGAAAACGACTCTAAATGAGACGTTTTAAAAAGATTATCATTTGATTAATTAAAATATCAGAGTTTTACAAAACACATCCAAGTAATTCCCAAATACAAAGTACATCAACATAAAAGTTTTAAGTTTGCATCGAATGACAACATAAAGTAAAGCCTTCTAAATATCCATGCTACTCCGTGCCAACCAAGTACCTTAAGGACCTGAGATAAAACATGCTAAAAAATCAACACAAAGGTTGAGTGAAATTCACAGGTTTATAATTAAATAGTGGAACACTAGATTTCAGAGTTATGGTGATAATTTGCAACAAATACAAATATCAGTAAAACAGTATTTATTGCACTAAGCTCATGATACTCAAAGCCTTAACTGTAAATATCAAAACAATGATAACAATAATTGTAACAGTTGCCCTCATGTAGGTAATTTTCCGTATACCTAGTAATTCAAATATAGTGTGTTTGTTTGTCTATCCGATCAACACAAACGGGATTCGTCAATCCCATGGGCCTATTCACAATATTCGCGCTCACACACAAGTAATTAATGGTTCATGATATAAGGACTTGCTTTTAGCAATAGTGGTATTTAGTGTTAATAAATATTCAGATCAGCATACATGTTTTAAAGTACTTGTGTTCATGTAAAATAGCATGTATCTCCCCTAATAGTTTATAAACAATTTATTGAGTGAAAAATGGGGCTATGAACTCACCGTAAGCAAATGTTATAAACGGTGTGCAAAGTAAAGTAGTAAACAAGCTGAGAAAGTCCCACGAGCAACCTAAATATATAGATTGTGTCTTAGTTTCTTAAAATCGTAATGTAAATATGAAAATAAACTTTATAAGTTATTATATTAATTATGCTTTGGTACATAATATTTGTAAAGTCAAAAGAGTGTTAAAATTTAGTTCTGACCAAGTTAAAAATAGTGTTGGTCCGTAATAAATTTGTGTAACACCATTTGTACATTACGATTGTAATAGTCTCACACTAGAGGTTGAAGGTGAAGGCTTTTACGAGAGATAGTTGCGGAATACTATCTCTAGTAATGACAAATGCTACTCTTCAAGTTATGAAGAGGTGGATTCCACAGGAAGTATATTCTAGAGGTGGAATCATTACCTATCACAACTACTAACCTTCCTTTTTATAGACAAAGTGAGATACACTGTTAGTAGTTACAGGAATGGTAATAACTAAACTAGAAACAAACTGATAGTTAAGGTACACGTGCACTTTGTGTGGCTAGGGTTGCTTTACTATGCTGACATCTGTAAATGCAAGTAGCTTTCCCTGCTCTTGATGCGTCCTTATCTTCTCAAGGGTTTTCCCGCTTTACTTTAGCTTGAATTACTCCCGCCTAAGCGCTGCTAAGTACTTCAGTCAGCTTCAAGGATACACCTTACAAGTATATGGATGAATACTCTAAGTGTATCTGATATGTGAAACTGGTACATCTGCATGCTTAAGATGATAAGTCAATGTCAGAGACTCAAGGGCATTTGTCAGTCCTTGAGGTCTTAGAGGTTGTTGTCACTTCTCCGCTCTTTGTTATAGCTGACTCCGTTATCATTTTACAAAGTATTTAGTTTCAGACTTTGTCTCTGCAAAGTACTCTTGTTGTAGCTGAGAAGGTACAAGGCATATCTGATGTGTTTATCATCAGATAAGTGAACACTCAGTAAGTCCCTTTAGACTGATGTACTTCCATTCAGTGGTCTTTTACTCTGACTTTTCTGAGGTTCGCTCATTTTTACCAATTAGACTTTTTGGATAGCTGATGATGTTCAGCTGTACTGTTCACTCAGTTAAGGGTAAACTTTGCTCTATGATTTACCCTGTGGACTTTGTCAGAGAGAGAAAGAGTTTGGATCTCTGACATGATCAGCTATCCTGAACTTAGGCTGATTTAATGTTTCAAATACCTGTGAGGGATAATTTGGTCAAATTAGACTCAACAAATAGTTATAAGTCCAAATTTTATAAGTTATTCGGTATTCGAGTCTTATGTCATTATTAATAGTCCATGTGCTCAAATTTGTTATTTACAGGTCAATTAGTCTCTGTAAGAGCAAAGGGTCTATTTTTTTTTATAGTCCTACCACTTCGGTTTTTATGTAAAAGTGGTTAAGTAATACTAATCGTCAAATTTTGAATTTTTATTTATTTAGTTATCCCGACTTAATATATACGCCATTTCTAAACCTTAAAGTGTTATGATTAGTCTTTACATCCTCGCAAAGGTTTTTGAGTGAACTACACAGATTAGTGGGTCCTAATGAGTCAAAAATTATATAAACTAAGTGAAATTACCAATTTACCCTTATGTATACAAGATGAGTTTTGGATAGCAACAAACAGTCCCAGTAAATTTACGATAATTTGAGTTCTGTAAGTCCGTTTTAGCCCATTTTTGCGGCCACATTTAACTAAAGTCTTACCTACAACTTTCATTTTTAGTCCAACGTTTGGTTGATAATATTTATAGGAGTTTTTAGCCAATACATTTCAGTGTGCGGTTTTCGACAACTTTTACCGTTTATTTTCTATTTTAATCATTGCGTGTCGTCACGGGATGTGCACCTTGCAAAATGACCACAAGACATAGATCTAGAAGCCTATATTTTTACCTAAGGTCCAAAGTCCACTGATTAGTGCAAAATATTCCGTTTTTACCCCTGGTCAGAAATTACTTTTACATGTCAAGTATTTTTTTACGTTTTCTAGTGATTTAGTCCAAGTACCAAGCACGATTAAGCATAATAAGCATATAGAACATATAAAATACATATAGAAAACATGTAATCACAGAAGTGAAATGAAAAGTTAAGTGTTTGATTCCTTGCAATCGTTGATGAACAAGAAAGAACAAACAAGAGATCAAGAACACTAATCCTATAATTACCGCAAACCCAAGCTTCAATCTTTTACCCAAATCTTTATAACCCTTAACCACTAAAAACCTTTAGAAAAACCTTGCAAGAACTTTTTTAAAAAACCCTTGAAATCTTCCCAATAAAAACCCTTGCTTGATCAAAACACCCTAGAATCTAACCTAGCTTACTAAACCTTTATTTCTTGCACCAAATCTTAAGTAGAAAATCAAAGAGTGGTGGTTTATGGTTGTTTGACGTCCACGGCCACAAGGAGGAGAAACTAAGAGGATTGAGAGAATTTTTGTTATTTTTTGCTTGTACAAATGAGGTGTAAGGTTTATGTTAGAAGGGTTTGATGGTTTAAACTTAAGTGGGATCCAAGTGTAGGTTAGAAGACATATCACCACGACACTTGGTGTCTTGGTGTCTCCTCTACCGTCCACCTAAGGGGGGNTGTGAGCATTTGTTACTTCTAAAGTGTAGTTTTTGATCCCGGTAATTAAACGCTTAACGTAACACCGGGTAGTAATAAAATCCAAAACTTTTAAAAATGTAAAAACTTGTTATTATAACTTATTTGAGTAGTTTAGATAAGTGTTGAGGTTGACAGAGTGTTTAAACGTTGTTAAAAGCTAAAAACGTAGATAAAATATGCGTAAAACGTAAAAGATGTAAGGTTTACTTAAAAATGGAAAAAAGTGACATGTGACTTTTAAAGTATGATTGTAAGGAACCAAAAATGCATATAATGTATAGACTGAGCATAGCCTAGTGTCGTTTTGAGTTAAATGTACGTTTATCTACGTACGCGATTAAACTAGTACGGTTTCTCGTAAAAGTAAATTTATTTAAAATTAAAAGATTAAGTGACGTAAATATCAAATAATGTCTGTACCCTTTAAGGGAATCCTGACCCGGGATTCAATTTGCGGTAGATGCCGAAGCGATGTTGGCGAATAGGTATGGTTACTTGCGGCGAATGGTTTCTTGGATAACTAACGATGTAGTTCAACTCGTCGTTTTGAAATACAGTGTATGAATACATATGAATTGTTTATACTCACACAAAATTTTGCGATTTTTGAAAGTCAAGTAGAAAATCAATTAGAAAATAAACCTAATATAACTACTCCCAGTGATCAGACTATATTTAACCGAGGTTCAATGAAATTTGAATTACTCAACTTAGTTATACCTGTAATATGTCCACTGCTGTCACAAGTACGACGTTTATATAAGTATCGTATATTCTTATATATAAAAAGTAGTATAAGGTTGTACATATGTAATAAACAAGTATATGTATGTAATATAAGCAAGTAAGGCAAGTACGAGTGGAAGTGGTTATGATGTAGTGTTTGGTTTATTCAACTAGTTTTTATGGTTTTCAGTGTTATATAGACTTAACCATGCCATTCGTAAAATAGTAGTCAAAGTAGTTCATAGGATCATATCGGAATCGTTTATAAGAAAATGACGAAATAATTTTTATAAGTTGATAACAAAACAGTTTATAAGGTAATAGTATATCACTTATTTAGTTTGTAAAATAGTGGTAAAGTAGTATATCAGCGATTTAATTTACAAGGTAGTAGTAAAGTAGCATATTGATGAGGCGAAAAGTGTTACGCTTTTAGGGGGTCATTTAATCCCTAAATCGTTATTTATGATCAAATATTGCCTTAAATCGTTTCTTTTGTCATTTTAGGTACTTTCAGGAGGAATTATGGAAAACCTTGCATTTTGGACGTTTTTGGAGCATAAAAGTGAAGAAAACGACAAAGTCTCAAATCATGCTGGAATTCCTACCTAACGGCGTCAGGCTTTGGATGCTGACGCCGTCACCTGAAGACAAAAGAGGTGGACTCAGACTCTACTAGACGACCAAGGAAGGATTCAAGATGTTTACACCTGACGGCGTCAGGTGTTACAAGGTCCAGGCCGTCAGGTGTTAAGTTAAAGAGAGACGGCCCAGAAGGTTTTAAAGGCTGACGGCGTCAGAAGTAGATCTAGGTGATCCGATAACCCTAGACACGGCGAGTTGACGGCGTCAGGATTTATAACCTGACGCCATCAGAATGTATTTGCTATATATACTTTAGGATTTTTCTTCATTAAAGTGTGTAACTTTTGGGAGAACTTTAGGGTTAAACCCTAGGTCGAATTTACTGCCTTTTTCAAGGGTTTTTCACCCTTGTTTCATCCATGCTTAACTAAAGATAAGTCTTCCATTAAATCATTCAATATGTTTATGTGTTGTGTGATTATATCATATGCTTGTCTTTCAATTGACATGCTACGCTAGGTTTCTCTTGTGTTTGTTTAGATCTAATGAAACATAGCTATTGATTACTTGTTGTTGGTTTGTTGTTAATTGTTGTGGGTGGGTGAAGTCGATGTTAGGCTTAAGAAAACTGGCTAACTTCCAATTGGTGACTTGCTTGAACGTCTTAAGAAACATGAATCGGATGTGTACTATGATTATTTGGTTGTATTTAATGCATAAGTAATTACTAGTGATTTCATGGTTTGGATATTAAATGTGTCACTATAGAATGAAGTTTGCGCTTATAGAGTTAGGGAAGATCGTACACGGCCCTACGAATGGTATTAAAGAATACAACCCGTCATCCACACAATTGTAACAAACCAATTAACCTGTAAAAGATAGCTAGGGAGTAGTGAAATCTAAGTAAACACACTTTTCTCCATATTAGTTTCACAACCT
>LBNU01004391.1:0-35859 GCA_014162995.1 Artemisia annua | reverse complement strand
GCATTCATCATTACCCTTTGTAACCCGTACTTAGCCCACGCATTGCGTACATAGTAGTCAACAACCGGAAAAGCAAGGCGTTGGCCAAGAAAGTACCCATACAACGTATTCTCAAACCTATTATTTACCTCTTCAACCACTTTCATAGGAACAGACAAATCCACATTAGTTGATTTCTTGCTACATTCCAGCCTACGGAAATTAGATATGTGTTTATTAGGTTCAGTAGAAGTAGCACTCGCATATGATGTAGACGGTTGCTTCAATTCATCCACGCCAACCTTATCAACACCAATAACCCCATGTGAATTTGTATCAACCGTTTCAGTACCAGGAGCATGGTTAGCAGCCCCATGTGAGTCATTGGTGGGAGATAAGCTCAGTTTTCCAGCCATTTTAGCAACTTTAACTCCATCACCTTCAGGAAGATTACAATCATCACCATCATTAACCAATGAAGGAGAGGCAAGTGAAATCGGCTCCACTTGCTTAGGCACATCTTTAGAGGATCCTGTTGCAACATCCACGTTCAAATTGACACTATTAGGGTTCATTGTTGAGGCTGACCTCAACTCACCAAAGCTAATAGTTGTTGTAGCATCCTTATTACCAGCAACACCAAGTGAAACCGGCTTTACTTGGTTTGTTGTAGCATCATTGGTCTCATTAAGTGCTGGGAATTCAAAAGGTTTAGGGTAATCATCCGTAGCAGCCCTTGACTCCCCAACAACACTAGTAACCACATTAGTATTTAGAACATTCGTATCACTAGTCGACCAAAACTCCTCCATAACATTCGTACCTCCTTTAGAGGAACTTGGTACTTGCAACGAATCCCCATAACCACATTAGTATTGATAAATTATGTCATCACTGTTCACTTTTTGCTGCAAATTGTGTTCCTCGACCTAACGATCGTTAAAAAATTTCGTTAGTTACTGTTTCAGGCCTTACAAAATGACTAATTTAGCCTCTTCTTCCATTTTTTTTTTTTTTTATTAATTTTTTTTTTAATTTGCACCACCACCACCCCCTCTGCTAGCACCCTCTACTACCATACAACTAGGGGTGTTATCGGGTCGGGTAATCGGGTTATCGGGTCGGGTGAGTCGGGTTTTGATTTTTTAAAAACTCACCCGCAACCCGACCCGATAAAGAATCGGGTTGTCGGGTTCGGGTGGTATTCGGATCGGGTTATGTCGGGTCGGGTGATTCGGGTTATCGGGTGATACTATAATTTCAAAAGTGACGAAACAAAATTATATGACAGTAAATAGTAGCACTAAACTCAAGTTTCGGAAGGGTGGAAACTTGTTTAGTCGTTGGATTGTAAACATAATAGGTTGCGCTAAACTTAGGTTCTTTCGAAAGTACATGCAAACTATAACACAACATTAAACCATTGGACCAATGCAGAATAATTATACTTGAATTCATGGAAATCAAGTGTTTTAAAAAGGTGGTGTTTTAGTATAATCAAACGGAACGAAATCATACTCAAAAGGAGTACCAACAGTAGCGTTATTATTAATTCGTTGAAGAAACAAACCGCGAGAGGCTCATTACTTATTGTTTAATATTCATCTCCATTGTAATGAGTTATTATTAATAGAATTGATCAAAGGATAGGATGGAGGAAGAAAATGAGATTGAAAGTTAACACTTTTATACAAGAATTTTGTCAACTAACCGACATATCTAAATCTAACTGCCTTCACATTTACAACTAACTAAATTATCAGTAAGTAACTGATTGTTTGAGAAGGCCTGTTCCTGACAAGAGACGTAATAGTATTTTAAATCACAAATTTGCCAAACCTTTATCTAGTTTACTGATCATCAGTAATAACTAAAAACTCAAAAAGTGATTGTCGGGTCTTATCGGGTTGACCCGATAGCATTATTTATTTAACCCGACCCCGACCCGATAACACTATCGAGTTATCGGGTTCGGGTCAAAACAACCCGATAAGTTTTTTTGACCCGATTTGACCCGACCCGATAAGCATTATCGGGTTCGGGTCGGGTCGGGTCAGCCCGACCCTACTGACACCCCTACATACAACCACCTCCACCACCCTCTACCACAACACAACTACCTGGATGAAAATTATATCGACCTAAGAATGAACGGAGGAAAGATCTACGACACACACGTGTAACAAATGTTGATCGAGTCTTCAAACTATGGCGCACAAATTTTTGCAACTCCTGGCATATATATCGAAACGAGCGGGGTAGCCCGCGCGTTGCGGCGGGTGTTTTTTATCAGTGTTATATGTTTGTCGTGTGTGTAATTTTTTATTTTATAAAAGTTGTATTTTGTTTTTTTTTTGTTTTTTTTAATATGGTTAAGTTTTTTTTTTTGGGATTTCGGTTATGTTAAACTGAATATAACTATTAAGGATCGCATCCCGCGCATTTGAAGAATAATGAAAGAAGTGAATTTCTGTATATGTATATATATACATATGTATATATATATAATTCTTTTTGAATAAATTTTTTTAAGTAAAATGATGTTTTTTTTTTGTTTGTTTAGTTATGTATTGGGCTTTGTTATTATGTTTGTCATTAATTGGGCCTGAACTATTTCTTTAGGCCTGAGGAGTTGCCGGTGTTTTGGTTTTATGGGCTTCTTTATAGTCTCTCGTTTAGCTAAAAGGTTTGGGGATTTCATTCAAAAGGGATCTAGGGTTTTTTCAATCGCATGTTTGGGATATCATTCAAAAGGGATCTAGGGTTTTTTCAATCGCAGTTTATCGATCTTGCTATAATAATTGATTAGCCGCAAAATTCTTGTTGAACTAACCACCATGGCGCCTAAATTTCCTAAATGCATGAAGATTGCCCATCAGATTGGTGATAGAAGGATTGATAGGGTTCTTCATGAGGTTTTTTCTAGAGAGAGGAAGGCATACATGAGTCATGAGAAGAACTACAACGAAATTATTGATGAGATACTGGTCAGGGTTGAAGAGAGGCATGGAATTATTCTGGAGCTGAAAAAGTTTGTTAGTGAAAATGTTTTGGATGAAGCTTTGGCAGATTTGAAGGCGGCGGAGCAAGATGATTTTGCAGAGATAGGTCGTCTGATGCAGATGGCGCATGCTGCCAGTGCTCGTGCTGGTGAGAAATCTAGAATTATCAAGAAACTTAAGAAATTTTAGTAACTTTGCTTGTGTTGTTGTCTTTTGTATGGGTGAAAAGTGTGGGTAGTCTATGGTGTGTCTTTTTGTGTTTTCTGTTGTTTGTGTTAAATATGGGTATGGTGTATGGAGTCTTAGCTGTAGGTAGAGTCTGTATAATATCTATGTTTTTATGAATAAAAATGTCTCTTTTTAGGTTACTCTTGTTCTATAAAATGCATAGATGGTTTTGTGTATGGCAAAAATTGGTATGAGTTTCTGTGGATGATAGTTGCTATAAAACATATAGTTAGGAAGTTTAGATAAATTTTTAAGTAGATTAGCTTGGTTGATTTTGTGTATAGTGGGTGAGAATTGGTGTGTAAAGGTATATTTTGAATGAAATTGCACAAATTGATACTCATTTTATAATAAGAGCAGCCTTAAACAATATTGTAGGTAGTGCAATTTAATTAATAAGAGCAGCCTTGGATTAAAGTGTATGTTTTTGTTAGCAATATAAGCGGAAACAAAGCATTGTGTAAGAGATGAAATAAAAGTTAAAAAATTGCCTCGTTAATCTATTCATTGGTGTACATTTTTATCAGTTATTGAATCTGTTGTTATTTTTTGCAACAAATAATTTTTTTTTAAAAATTCTAAAATATATTTTTGATGAGGGTGCTTGATAAATGGTAAAATTGAATGAAGATGATAATGATGAAAATATAGCATGAGATTCTCATGATAAAAGTTAAAGTGGCATCACCAGTATAAAGCAAGTTTATTTGACTGCAAAAGGTGTGTAGCAGCTATGTATATAGATGCTTGGTTTGTGGCTGGGAGGATTTTGTTTTTTTTATAGACTTTTTGTTACATCTGTAAGCTGTAATTTTTTTTTTTTTTTTTTTTTTTTTTTTTTTTTTTTTTTTTTTTTTTTTTTTGTATTGTTTTTTTTTTTTTTTTTTTTTTTTTTTTTTTTTTTTTTTTTTATGTTTATGAGATTGTTAATGCAAGTTAAATATATTAGTTGGTCTTTGTAAGGGTTGTTTTATGTTATACCAGATGGTCATTAAACATCTTGTTTGTGGTTTTAGATGTAAACATTTTCAGATTTGATCAAACTGGTATGAATTTGTGTGTGTTACAGTTGTTATAAAACATATAGTTAGGAAATTTAGACAAATTTTGGAGTAGATGTAAAATGTTCTCTTTAGATTGGGTTTTATTGTGGGTGTTTGTGTATGTGGTGTAATTTTATAGTTAACAGAGTGGTCAAAATTGAAAAAGTTAATAGTTTTAAAAGGTCTGTGTATGCAGTTTGTTGGTTTGTGTAAGAGAATCTTTTTTTTTNNNTTTTTTTTATGTTTATGAGATTGTTAATGCAAGTTAAATATATTAGTTGGTCTTTGTAAGGGTTGTTTTATGTTATACCAGATGGTCATTAAACATCTTGTTTGTGGTTTTAGATGTAAACATTTTCAGATTTGATCAAACTGGTATGAATTTGTGTGTGTTACAGTTGTTATAAAACATATAGTTAGGAAATTTAGACAAATTTTGGAGTAGATGTAAAATGTTCTCTTTAGATTGGGTTTTATTGTGGGTGTTTGTGTATGTGGTGTAATTTTATAGTTAACAGAGTGGTCAAAATTGAAAAAGTTAATAGTTTTAAAAGGTCTGTGTATGCAGTTTGTTGGTTTGTGTAAGAGAATCTTTTTTTTTTTGATTATATATGTGTAGTTAATTAAGATGTTAATTATTTAGTTGCAGTATATTTGGTAGGTAGAATCTGGTTTTACTGTTTTACATAGAGAACATGTGCAAACTATACACTGTTGTAGTTTAGTTAGACAAACTGGTTTAGGTAGTGTTTTGTAGCTATATAAGTAGTGGCTTGTGTCTTGAATTCTATTTGTACTCCACTGCTTTCCTTAAAAATTTTCTTTAAACTAAAAGATGGTGTCGACACCTAATTTTGATGAACTAAAAGATATATGTGGTTCTGACGAGTCAAAAGATTATTTCAAGTTTTTGTTTGTCCAAGAGGAGGCTGAAAATGAGGGGTTTATTAGGAAAACTGTTGAGTGGTGTGATGGGATGCATGAAAAAATTGCTAAGTTTGGAGCAATACTTGAAGAGGGCCAACGTTTTAGCCATTTTGATGTGGCACATTGGGATGGGATGGAGTGTTTGGTCCAAGCCCAAGCCAGGAATGGAGTGATCTTGCAGGCGTTCCTTCGTCTGTTGGATGTGTTGCGTGAAGCACGTGAGGAGAAGCGTAAGCATGTTATGGTGATGAAGGTCCATGAGTAGTTTCAGCTATCGTTCTGAGCAGTGTAGTTGTGTCTGTTGTAAAAATTTCATGTAGTTTTTCTGTTTCAAGTAGTTATGTTGATGGTTTGTTGATTAAGATGTTAGTCTTAATCTTTGAAATGCCTATTGTAAGATATTAATGTTATAAATAAAAGGCATCAGTTTCTGTGGTTCTCTATTGTCTAAAATTTTTTGGGTTATTGTTATGTGTTTTTTTTGTCTATTAGTACATGTTTGAGGCTCTATAAAGTAACTAAATCTGATAATGCATAACATAGGATGGTTTTATACATATGATACATGCTTGCATATAGTGCAAGCATGTTACAAAAGGGTGGTAACGTTATTAGTAGGTATTAGTTGCACTTTTATAGTGCTAATTTTTTAGTTGACATACATATTTACAGTAACAGTTATTTTAGTTCACGATTTAACAACGTGCGGTGAACAAAAGTATGGCCAGTAGATGTTGTTGCTTTCTTTTCATTGAGACGTTCATTCTTTTTTATTCTTTTTCCCATCTCCTGGTTTCTCTTGGAAGAGCTGTCGCTTAGCTGTTGTAGGTTTGTTGCTTTCTGGTACAGATGTCTTTGTCGATGTTTTACTGAAATCTTCTTGTGTCGGTGGTGGTGTAGCACCTGCTGCAAATAGGCATTTAAAAGTTTAGGAAACGTTGATTTTGTATTCTTTTTTACATATGTGGGTATGTTAGGTAAAAATTTTAACCTGCAACTTGCGTGGCTACTTGCTTTCCGTGCCTTGATCTGGTTTGCATATATGTGTATGTTGGAGGTATTGGTGGCATTTCTACACCTATGAAATAATTGAGTTTGCCATTTTAGATTATAAATGATATTTTTGTATTAAGTTTTTAAAATGAACGATCGTTTACCAGAAGTGTCTTCTTCTTGCAGCGGATTCTCCTCTGGTGATTCCAGAACCTGTGGTGTCTGCTCGGTTGACATGATATTGCTTGGTGATTCGGCCTGTGCAATAGTGACTTGTGATAGTGGCGATGGCAACTGTGAAGGAGCAGGTGGTGATAATGTTGATGGAGCGTACTCAATCGCGGTCATTGTTTGCTGGTCTCAGGTACGCTTGTTTCAATGCTTTCAGATGGATGTTGGCTTGTTCCTGAACCTGTGGGGAAAAAAAAGATAGAGTTTTACAAATATGCCATGTTTAATGTGTTATAGTTAATTTATACAAAGTATTGTAAATACTTTTCACCTGATGGTTTATCTTTGATGTGGGTTTGTGTGTCTGCTCTGTCAAGTATTTGATGTAAAATAAAGGTCACTGGTCCTTGTCTTGAATTTTTATTATAATGAAACTGGAAAATGTGTTTTTTCCCAATAACTGCTAATATTTTTTCTGGAAATTCTCGAGGGTCTGGATTTTCTAATGAATTCACCAATGTTTCACAGTTAATACCCACGATGTCGTCTGCTTTTGGTGAGAAAAATGTCATCATTATTGAGTCTGTTATGTCTGTCACGTAGGCTTTAAAATTGTATCTGCATAGATGTGGTGATGATATAAGATAAATGTATATTTTTAAAGTGCAGTATGTAATATAGTGTTACCTGTAAGTTGGAGATAGTAACGCTCCATGTAGTTTACACTCTACGACTCCTTCATTAATTTGTATTTTATTTGTACACGTTGTACATGAAGGGTAGTACCATTCTCGTGATGTGTCAAGACCTGTTATTGTTCCCTCGCAAGTAAAGCGAACATCCTTTTTTTTCAAGACAAAATAAATTAGAGTCAATTGTTCTGTGCACCTTTTGTAAAAAATCAAAAAGTATGTGTAAAAAATTATTAAAACTCACGGTATGAGTCGATGGATTTTCAGTTAAAAGTTTAGAGAATGATATCCTGTTCCTCATCTTTTCCCGTTCTTTATCTTGGTATGGGTGCCTGACAACTTGTAATGGTGGATTCAGATCAAACGCGGCTTTGTATCTATGTAACATTAGTAGCATAGTTAGTGATGAACTCAAATAAGTACATTTTATCATCATCATTTATCCTATTTATTTAACTTGTTTTACTTTATTATGTATGAGAATCGGTGCTTTAATGTTTACTTTAGTGATTCTCAGGTAAAAACAGGTAAAAGGTGAAA
Organism: Artemisia annua; assembly: GCA_014162995.1. Classification (NCBI taxonomy): domain Eukaryota; kingdom Viridiplantae; phylum Streptophyta; class Magnoliopsida; order Asterales; family Asteraceae; genus Artemisia; species Artemisia annua. The sequence continues at coordinate 28,284 of LBNU01004391.1, read as the reverse complement.
CTTGGCGATTTTAGACTAATTATGGAGCAAAATGAGCAAGATGTCAAAAGTCTACTGGAACCCAGAAGATGCGTCGTATCTCACTCATTAGATACGCCGCAATATCATACTTAGATGAATTCGAAGATCATTGCCTGACTTTGAAGAATGCGCCGCATGGAGTTATACCATGCGCCGCATATGAAACTTTGGTCAAAGAAGAAGATCAAGCTCGTTCTACTCCAGATACGCCGCATTATACAATTGACATACGGCGTATCACTATCAAGACTTCACTAGAATTAATCCAAGACAACTGAAGGACATGCGCCGCATAAAGATTCAAGTTACGCCGCATCTAAAGGTAGTGTACGAATATTCCAGAATATAATAAGCTTGGACCCCACGCGAAGTTAAGTCAGTGCGCCGCATCTACCAATTACATGCGTCGCATCGAACCCTCAGACAGAAACTATAAATACCCCAAGACCTAGACGAATTTGGAGTGCACCATAACCCTAAGGAGTCGAATTCAGACGAACAAGCAACACAAGACACGCCCCAAACGAAGATATTAGAGCTGTAAGAAGGTCCTGCATGTATTCAATTCATTAAGTAGTTTTGTTTTATTGTAATAGTAAGCTTTAATTCATCAGGATAGATGGCCGGTAGTATGTGAGTACGCAAGATCATATGCCCGCCTTAAAATTTCTTCCCCATCAATTAAAGTTTATATGTTTGATGTCTTTGGTGAATTTATATTAGTGCATTAATAACCTCTGTGTCTAGCTGAGCACTGCTTGGGCTGCCGTACCCCTTCCTCGCCTATTTAATCCGACGTCTTTGGATAAATAGGATAGTCATAAGTAATCATTAAGGGTTTACTCGCCGATATAATGAAACCAACGAGAAAGATTTAACTAATATACACTACATATAAAACTAGCAATAAAACAAGTGACAAGCTGCTTAATTATCAGGACAGGTCTTCTTATAGTCTCTATTATCTATCTGTGTACGTGTATGCTATTCGCTGATTCGTGCTCATTAGTTTAATTTACTGTTTAATCAATAACCATACTGTGCCAGTCTCTCAGGCTGAACCTCCTTTCGTTAGATTAGGTTGTAAAACTAACTTAGGACATTAAAATACTGATTAGGATAACTAGATAATACGTTCCACTCTTAGTGATCGACACTCTGCTTACCATTATATACAAATTGACCGGGTACACTGCTTGTTAAGTGTGTGTGTTATTGATAAGTCGGCTAAATATAAATGTAAAACTTGAGTAGGCATTAACACTGCTAAACCGCAACGACACATCACGCTCATCAAATTTGGCGCCGTTGCCGGGGAGTGAATTGTTATTATCTGTTAAATTGATTAGTATTTTAATTAGGTTTTTCTTTTTATTAGGTTTTTAGACACTAACCCCTAACTTGTTGTATATTAGATAGATTGCATTCATTGTATAATTTGCATATTTACTGTTTTTGTGTGTTTTTATTTTCTGTAATTTTCTTTTTATTTTTATTTTTATTTTATTTTTCTTTCTTTGTACTAACAGTCATTGTATTGTGCTCATACAAACGATACGGCGCATCTGTTTCTCAGATGCGGCGTATTGCGTTTTAACTTTATAAAAATACAACGCGTTTAATAACTTGAGTACGACGCATCTTTCTCCAAGATACGGCGTATTCTGTTTTTAATAAGAAATTTTTCGAAACCCTAACGCCATGCGACGCATCTGTGTGGAAAACTAGAAGGGGGGTTGAATAGTTTACCGCTTTTTAATTTAATTANATTAAAAGACCTAAGTCACATCAATTTAGCTATGCATTGATTCATGTCAAGTTAAACATAAAATATATTCATGAATGAATATTTCTAAAGCTTTCATTTAAACAATATAAAACAAGTTTATGTTTAAATAGAAATGCAAAGCTTAGTTATATAAGACTTAGAAACTAAAGTGATGTTTTATTACAAGCTAAAGTTTGTATCTTGTCATTAACAAAACTTAGCAAAGATCGTTAAAATATAAATAACGTTTTTAGGCGATATTTGTATTAACAATCTGTTTTCACAGATACGGCGTATTTAATATTTAAATTAAAAACAGTTTTCGAATTATTAAACAGAAGCGGCGCATCGATTTTTATCTATACGGCGCATTTACTGAATCAAAAATCTTGTATTTTTAAACGTAACGAAAATACGGCGCATTAGCTTATGCTAATACGGCGCAATAATTTTTATAAATATAATTGATTTTTGATATCTGACAGATACGATGCATTCTAATTCAAAAGCGGCATATCTATTTTCTAAAATAAAAGTCTGATTTAATTTTAACATAATAAGATACGGCGTATCCTTTTTCAAGGATACGACGCATCGTCTGCAGATATCAGCAAATTTTATTTTTCGTATTCCGTTTTCGTTGTTAATTTTCTGATATAATACTTTCTTGAACATATCCTACTGATGCTTTTATGATGATTTCAGAAAAAGAAAGAAAAGAGACAGAAACAATGACGAGAATTACAACCATGGAGGAATACAATTATGATACGTGCTCTGACAACAACTCGGAAATTGGTAGGGCTAGACCAAGTGGTAACAACTGGTTTGTTGTTAGAGGTCAATTTCTTAAACTACTGAAAGATAATACCTTTAGTGGATTTGGATATGAAGACGCTAACGAGCACATGGAAAGAATACTTGAAATTGCTAACCTCTACAAGACAAAGAACATGACTTACAACCGATTTATGCTTCTAGTCTTTCCATTTACACTAGCCGGGGATGCAACGTGTTGGCTAAACAGTAAAGCTATCAAAGCCATTACTAGTTGGGTTGAGATAAAAATTAAGTTTTTGGAAAAATATAGCTCTGAATTCACCTGTTGGCTGAGATCTAAGTTTCGCTACCCTGAAAAGATGAGTTCATCTCTGAAAAATGAACTTTGGACTTATTGAAAAGCTGGGAATGATGAAGAAGAGATGGAAGATGAAGAGGGTGAACTGTGTAGAATTGAGACAAACTTGTTTGATTATGAAACCCCTCTATGCAAGGAATTTAACGAATTTAACTATTTGTTAAAAATTGATACTGATCTTTTTACTGGAGACTTGCCGGGGTTCAAGACTTTCGAAGCATTTAAAAATACTTGGTTATATGAATGGAACGATCAAGTTCCATGGGTGTCTAATAAACCAGTATACTATGATGAATTGGTGCATAGTTGTGAGCCTATTCGCTTCAAGGACGAAACTTGTGAATGGCCTAGCTGTGACTGGAGGAATGAAGGAATCTGTAATGGCGGAAATCTGATTGGTATGACGCGAAATGGGAATGATGTAAGCTTTGCTGATTACAGCTGGTATGATTTGGTTGAAGATGGTGAAAGAAAGAGCAAGGCTTTACAAGAGAAAGCGAGAATCGAAGGGCTTAAGGAACTTCACGAGCCTAAGAATATGACATTTTTGGAATGGGTACATAAAAGCTTCTATGATTATACAAAGCTTGACCGAAGATTGCAATGGAAACTTCAGAAGGAATGGGACAAAATTCAAGGAGATTGTGAATCAAGTAGCGGGGAGAGTTACCATCCTATTGAAGATGTTAGGGAAGATCTTCCTGAATCGAGTAAAGAAATTGATGAAGAACTAACAGAAGAAATTGAAGAATATCTTGTTTGCAATCAAGAGTCTAGCTTTGTCAACGATGATGTTGAATCATTCAACAAGAGGAAATGTCAACTTCTCGGGATACCATATCAGAAACCTCCGGCCTTCACTGCTGAAAAATTTGAAGTGATTAAGTATTCCTTTGGACCAATGGAAGAATATGCTGCTATCAAGATTGCTGAGTTTAACGAGCTTACTCTATCCGAAGAGAATGTTGCAGAACTCTATGGTAACATCTTTCGAATGAAGGAAGAAGGATGGCACGTTGCAAGAGTAAAATAGGAGCTGAACGTGAGTCTAACTTGAAGACTCTGGAATAAAGACAAGTGCTGACCGGGAGACAACCCGGAACTTTTTATCTATTTTTATGTTCTAAGTAGAGTCTGTCAGACCTGCAGAAGATGCGGCGCATCTCCATCATGGAATGCGGCGTATCATATGCACTGGTCATATCTTATTTTATTTTTCTGCATTTTTTATTTTAAAACATTCTGTCAGTTTATTTAATGCGGCGCATCCCTGGTTAAGGATGCGACGCATCTTTTATTCTGATTCGTATTAATTCCAGGCTCGATACGGTGCATCCTCTTCCATAGGATGCGGCGTATCGACTAACCTGATGATTTTTAATTTTTAATTTTTAGGCTTTATTTTTACTAACTACTAATGTATTATGCAAGTTTCAACCTTCTTAACTCAGGTGTGTTAAAGTCTAGGTGGTATTATAGAATCCTGCACTTTTTGTGGAAACATCACTTATGAAGCTTAAACGTTCTAATCCACAAGAAAGTTGATTTTTGCTCGTAAACGTATAATGGAGGATCATTCCGAGCAAATATCAGGGAAGTTTTTCTGTTCTAATTCTTTTATTTTCCAGTTTTAACCTTTAACACAAACAACGAGGACGTTGTTTAACTTAAGTGGGGGATGGAGAATTAGAACACTTACTTGTCCAAACTTTTTCAAAATATGCTTAAAATGCACTTAATATATCGAAATTCAAAAAAATTTTAGCATGTTTTTGTTTAAGTCTAAATTACATAGCCGCACACATAACATTTTTTTTTGCCTAAAATCAAAAACTTTAGTGTGCTAGTGACTTGTAAACTTTATAACTTGGCTTGTATACTATTCGAGACCACCATAATGAGTATTATTGATATAATTGGAGTGACTTGTCTAACTTGGTAAATTCTAGGATTACACCCAAAAAGCCTTTATATGTTATGTGATATTAACTAACTACACTGGTTAGTTAACTCCCGTATAAACCCTTTTGTTTACTCTCACTTTTAGAGTAAGATACCCCTAGAAAAACCCTCAGAGCCATTCCTTTCGTTTCTTACACCTTTGTTAAAATGTTTCGTTACACCCTTACACCTTAGCCTACCCTGTAGATTGAACTCAAATAAGTACATTTTATTATCATCATTTATCCTATTTATTTAACTTGTTTTACTTTATTATGTATGAGAATCGGTGCTTTAATGTTTACTTTAGTGATTCTCAGGTAAAAACAGGTAAAAGGTGAAACTTGGCGATTTTAGACTAATTATGGAGCAAAATGAGCAAGATGTCAAAAGTCTACTGGAACCCAGAAGATGCGCCGTATCTCACTCATTAGATACGCCGCAATATCATACTTAGATGAATTCGAAGACCATTGCCTGACTTTGAAGAATGTGCCGCATGGAGTTATACCATGCGCCGCATATGAAACTTTGGTCAAAGAAGAAGATCAAGCTCGTTCTACTCCAGATACGCCGCATTATACAATTGACATACGGCGTATCACTATCAAGACTTCACTAGAATTAATCCAAGACAACTGAAGGACATGCGCCGCATAAAGATTCAAGTTACGCCGCATCTAAGGCGGTGTACGAATATTTCGGAATATAATAAGCTTGGACCCCACGCGAAGTTAAGTCAATGCGCCGCATCTACCAATTACATGCGCCGCATCGAACCCTCAGACAGAAACTATAAATACCCCAAGACCTAGACGAATTTGGAGTGCACCATAACCCTAAGGAGTCGAATTCAGACGAACAAGCAACACAAGACACGCCCCAAACGAAGATATTAGAGCTGTAAGAAGGTCCTGCATGTATTCAATTCATTAAGTAGTTTTGTTTTATTGTAATAGTAAGCTTTAATCATCAGGATAGATGGCCGGTAGTATGTGAGTACGCAAGATCATATGCCCGCCTTAAACTTGCTTTCCCATCAATTAAAGTTTATATGTTTGATGTCTTTGGTGAATTTATATTAGTGCATTAATAACCTCTGTGTCTAGCTGAGCACTGCTTGGGCTGCCGAACCCCTTCCTCGCCTATTTAATCCGACGTCTTTGGATAAATAGGATAGCCATAAGTAATCATTAAGGGTTTACTCGCCGATATAATGAAACCAACAAGAAAGATTTAACTAATATACACTACATATAAAACTAGCAATAAAACAAGTGACAAGCTGCTTAATTATCAGGATAGGTCTTCTTATAGTCTCTATTATCTATCTGTGTACGTGTATGCTATTCGCTGATTCGTGCTCATTAGTTTAATTTACTGTTTAATCAATAACCAAACTGTGTCAGTCTCTCAGGCTGAACCCCCTTTCGTTAGATTAGGTTGTAAAACTAACTTAGGACATTAAAATATTGATTAGGATAACTAGATAATACGTTCCACTCTTAGTGATCGACACTCTGCTTACCATTATATACAAACTGACCGGGTACACTGCTCGTTAAGTGTGTGTGTTATTGATAAGTCGGCTAAATATAAATGTAAAACTTGAGTAGGCATTAACACTGCTAAACCGCAACGACACATCACGCGCATTAGTTAGTAAGTGTATTAGTCAAAAAATTTCTATCTAAGTTAGGTTAGAATGTAGTAGTTACTCTGCTCTGTATTGTGGAAGTTCTGGAATATCTGGGTTTATGTAGTAGTAAGTTGCCGGTGTCGATGATAGTTGTAAGTTGTTTCTGAACCTTGCAACTCGACAGGAACTAACTGCTATTATGATTGGTTTTTCTAGCGCATCAATTTTTCCTTTAGGAAAACTTTCAGCGAGGTCGTCCCATAGTGTCAGTTCGACCGAATTGCGACTGTGTCCAATGAGTATTGAAAATTAGTAGATTGTTGTACGCGACTCTGTATTCTATAAGTTCTTATAAATCTGTTTCTATCATACTTACTTGAGATTTTGGATTTCTATTCGGCGGAGCAACATCTGATCTTTGTTTGGGTTTCCCCATTCTTTTTTTTCTCCTGAGTTTATGTAACAACCTATGTAGTCTGCAATTGCTAAAAAAAAAATAATAAAAAAAAAAAATAAAAATAAAAAAAAAAAATTTAAACAATCTTATTTGAAACTGAAAAGTACAAAATAAGTTGTGTTACCAGTTAGAACCGGATACACTTTTCGAGTCTTGTCTTCTGGATCGACTACTCTGTAAGGTAACCGATTGTAGGAGATAAAACGGAAATAATGGTTTGGAAATCCTGTCGGTGGTATAGCATCAAACGTTGTGAATCGGGTAAATGAAAGGGATGTCCTGTTTTCCAACGTTTGCTGTCAGTTGCTTGTAGGAGCACATGTGAACCCTGAGATTCGATAAGTTCTTCCAGGGATAAGATAGGTGGTGAACTGTTTTTTTTTCACTAACTTCCATGTTTGCTTGTATTGCATCACCCTGTTGATATAAAAGTATTTGTTTACGGTAAAATTGAAATAGAAGATTAGTCTTATGTACTCCCTCCGTCCCAAAATAATTGTCCAGTTTGACTTTTCAGAGTCAAACTGGTTCAACTTTGACCTTAACTATTTTTGTAGGTGTTATATAATAACTGATGAAAAATATATAAATGGATTGTGTTTTAAGTGTATTTTTCAATGGTATAATTTTTCATCAAGTATTATATACCACAGAACAAATATTTAAGGTCAAAGTTGAACCTGTTTGACTCTGAAAAGTCAAACTGGACACTTATTTTGGGACGGGGGGAGTATTTAGTAACGTATTTTAAAACTACCTGTCTATCTAGCAAGATTGCATGGTAACTTTTTTCTGTAAGATCTGGTGGATTCCTCCCAATCCATGAGCGGTAGACTTTTGCTTCTAGAATTTTGTTTCGACTGGTTGGGTTTAGGTCTTTAATGTTTGCTTCACTCATTCTGCATAGATCAAAAAAGATTGTTAGTGTTAGTTTATTTTATGTGTTTTAACACATTTAATTTAGTAAGGAGACATTGTGTATTTCACATAATGTAACAAATATGATGTGTGACATATAGGTTGCAAAATAATAATTATAAAAGTATACTAATCATGTATATTCTAAATTCAGTATGCATACAGGGGAAGTGCATTATGCAGTAGAATATAAATGCAATTTTAAAAGTATAATTGAGGTTGCATAATAGTAAAGTATTAGTGACTACGTATTGTAAAGAAATAATATGAACCTGTAGTGGGTCAATTCTATGCAAAAACTGCCTATATACTATATTCTTAGTCGTGTGTGGTGGATGTTCAGGATCAGGTGTCAAAAGAATTTTTAAACCATTAGGTGATGTTGCACGGGATAATGCAACATATAGCTGCCCATGGCTGAAAACTGGTTGCGGTAGATAGACACCAATTTTGTTGAGAGATTGGCCTTGACTTTTATTGATTGTCATAGCGTAGCACACTTTTATTGGAAATTGCTTGCGTTTGAAAATGAAAGGGTAGTTTGGGTCTTTGTGTGTGAGTGGGATTCGCGGAATATATACTTTTTCTCCAATTCGTGTTCCTGTAATAATCTCTGTTTCAATAAGTTTTGACATAAGATTTTTGACAATCATCCTTGTGCCATTGCAAAGTCNAGATTGTTAGTGTTAGTTTATTTTATGTGTTTTAACACATTTAATTTAGTAAGGAGACATTGTGTATTTCACATAATGTAACAAATATGATGTGTGACATATAGGTTGCAAAATAATAATTATAAAAGTATACTAATCATGTATATTCTAAATTCAGTATGCATACAGGGGAAGTGTATTATGCAGTAGAATATAAATGCAATTTTAAAAGTATAATTGAGGTTGCATAATAGTAAAGTATTAGTGACTACGTATTGTAAAGAAATAATATGAACCTGTAGTGGGTCAATTCTATGCAAAAACTGCCTATATACTATATTCTTAGTCGTGTGTGGTGGATGTTCAGGATCAGGTGTCAAAAGAATTTTTAAACCATCAGGTGATGTTGCACGGGATAATGCAACATATAGTTGCCCATGGCTGAAAACCGGTTGCGGTAGATAGACACCAATTTTGTTGAGAGATTGGCCTTGACTTTTATTGATTGTCATAGCGTAGCACACTTTTATTGGAAATTGCTTGCGTTTGAAAATGAAAGGGTAGTTTGGGTCTTTGTGTGTGAGTGGGATTCGCGGAATATATACTTTTTCTCCAATTCGTGTTCCTGTAATAATCTCTGTTTCAATAAGTTTTGACATAAGATTTTTGACAATCATCCTTGTGCCATTGCAAAGTCCACCCTCGAGGTTGACGTTTCTCATAAGCATAATCGGCACTCCAATTTTTAGTTGAAGTTTGTTCGGTGGTAAACTCGGGAACTTGAAAGTATTCAGTACTCTGGTGGGTATAACATTTCAGTTGCAGCTCCGTCTCTTCCAACAGGTATTGCTTCATCTGAGCTGATGTAGACCGTAGGTTCTCCTTCTAAGTTTGACAAAAAAAATTCGTTTATGGCATCGGCTGTTTCATTCTTGGGACAGACAATTGCTTTTTCTTGTAAAACTTGGGCTGTTGGGCACTTCAATGTTTCGTCATCATAAATAAAATTAATAAGCTCTTGTATATCGTTCTCATCATTTGGTATCTGATATTCNCCTTCTAAGTTTGACAAAAAAAATTCGTTTATGGCATCGGCTGTTTCATTCTTGGGACAGACAATTGCTTTTTCTTGTAAAACTTGGGCTGTTGGGCACTTCAATGTTTCGTCATCATAAATAAAATTAATAAGCTCTTGTATATCGTTCTCATCATTTGGTATCTGATATTCTACAGGAATTGAAATCCATCTACTTTCCTCTGGATCTTGTTCGTCAGCTTCTCCTGCTTTTCCATCACCAATATCTAACAGCCATGTGGAGAATTCAGTTGCTGCTCTTCTTTCATCTTCATTCAGGTTTTGCTTTTAGCACTCTCATGTTACGTGTAAGTTTGTACAGTTTAAAATGCCGCCATAAGTGCGATCTAGCAATTGATGAGGCAATGACCTGGGACTTTGTTGCTTTTTTTTTAACTGGCAATGTTTGTCTGAAATCTCCGCCCAACATAATCGTCTTTCCACCAAACGGTTTTTCTGACTTGCTTAAAATATCTCGTAATGTTCTATCAAGTGCTTCGAAACATCGTCGGTCATTCATTGGTACCTCATCCCACACAATCAGATCAGTTTCGATAAGTAATTTCGATATCATTGTATTCTTTTTAATGTTGCACATCGATTCGTCAGTCAAATCTAGCGGTATTTTGAACCTTGAATGTGTCGTTCGGCCAGATGGTAAGAGCAAAGACGCGATACCTGATGATGCAACGGCCAACACAATTTTTCCTTCTGAACGTAGGGTGTTGATAATTGTCTTCCAAAGGAAAGTTTTACCTGTCCTGTCGTGGCCGTACACAAATACCAACTCCTATTTCTTACTCTTACATGCATTAACTATAAGCTCATAAATTTGTAGTTGTTCAGTATTTAGTTTGACAACTGAACTTGCCACATCCTTCTTCAATTCATCACGGTTGTAATTTCTTTCTTCCATCAGTAATCTATTTTGCAAATCGTCAATAAGATGCTGTGGAGGTAAAGAGAAACCCAACTCTTTCACTGATTTTGAATGGCTGTTGAGGATCATTTCTATTTCATAAATGATGTAGTCCTTGATCTCTGGGCTGTTTACATGTAGGTTTCTAACGCCACTTGTTTTCGCCGCTTTTGCTGGTATGTCGTCTGCCATACGATGCCAATGCCTTTCCCAAAGTTTCAGAGGTTCTGCAACTTCACAGTAAATCAAGATGTGAGCAAAAATTGTGCGTAATTCGGCAGCTGTTGCTGACGTCGCTGCTTCTTGTAGTGCTATATCCCATTCTTTGTCATCATCAAGTAGACCCATAGCCTGACATGCTTCACGATATGTGCGGTAGACCTTGTTGTTGACGGTACGGACTTCAACAAAGGACCTGCAACCTTTCTAGTGACTAAGTAGCATCCATAAATAAAAGAGTTCTCCTGCAGCTAGATGCACGTATACCAGCCTTCAAATAGAATATTTTGTTTTGAGTTTCCTACGGCTCCATGTCTTTGTGTTTTCGTACCATGCATACTCGGAAGGAAAATCTAAATACGTTAGATGCCTTCCGTCTGTAAACTTTTCATTATATGCAAACCATTGTGTCAAAGTTGTCAGCTTTCTTCCATCATCTGTGACGATGTATCCAAGGGGCTCTTTGTCACGAAAAGTGATCTGCTGCATATCTTGAAGGTGAACCGCTAGTATCTGCACGGCTGGTTCCCTATGGTGTATTGGAAAATCAAGTATCCTCCAACAGGCTTCATTCGGACAAATAAAGCGGCCGTCAATAAAGTTTTTTATTTCATCTATCTGTATCTTTGGAGCAGATGATGATGTGCCTGGATCACCGATCGGTCTTACAATACGTGCAGCAATCCGATCTGTTCCTTTGGAAATATACTTGAATAAGTACTTTATCAACATGCTCCAGCCACAATATTCAACATTAATGTGAGCATGAAACATGAGACAAAGTAGGCGGTTATAAGGTACAACGTGTGTGTTGTCTAATCTCAACTCACCTCTCGTGACATAAGATTCTGTTCTTCTTCTTCGATAATGCACATGCCCATTGTCGTCAAAATAAGTGGTTTCATTATATTTTTTCAGGAAGTGTTTGCTGCAAACGCCTTCTTGCATACATGGAGCATTTGGTTTAGCATTTCCGCATGGGCCGTGCATCATCATATCTGCAACAACTCTATATACATCTGGATCAGATGTTTTATCTGGTAATTCTGTAGAAATGAATCTGTCTATTTCTTCTGGATTTTTTATTCTATCTCGTGCATCTATCCATAAGAGTGTATGACAGTGTGGAAGGCCGCGTTTCTTGAACTCTATTGTGTAGAGAACTACAACAAAAAACAAAGTTAATGAATACAAATATCAACATTTGAAAAATAAAATTTAAATTGAGAATTTTATTTGTTTAATTAACATAATAGCCTGAGAATATAACATACCTCCAGTGCAACGCCCAAAGAGTTCTTGTTCTTTGAGCACCGTTAAAAAATCTTCTACCTTTTGCTGAAAAACACGGTCTACTACATCAGCCCTGTCCGCTGGTGTGAGTTCTGGGTATTTTCTCATGCGTCTTTTGATTTCTGGCCAGTTGACGTTGCATGTGAAAGTTATGAAAAACTGAGGGTTACCAAGAACTCTGCATATTGCCAATGCGTCAAGGTAATGGCTATACATGTATCTTGGACCTCCTGTGAAACTCGAAGGAAGTATAATTTTTTGGCCTATATCGGATCCGAAATGATCTCCTTTTGACATCGCGTCGCAGATTCCTGAAAGGCATTCAGTTCTGAGTGTATTTTGCTTCGATCTTATAAAATCAAGTCTTTCTTGCTCAAGCTTACAGTACACAACTACAACATATTGTTGGAAGAGCCTACCACCTCTAAAGAGAAGACCAAACTGGTCAAACCGTTCATGCAACTGATATTTATAATACATATTCATTGTCAGCTTGCTTCTTTTCTTACCTCCATTCGTAGCTTTTAATGTCATGTTGGTATTGTAACCGGGTTGACCATAAACGAAAAGGAGTGGGAATTGAAGAGACATATATGAACTATGAAGTTTGTTGATCCTTTTTGGTTGCCTATCTTTGTACTCTACAATAATGTCGTAGTCTATTTGCGAGTTTGCATCAGGCTGAAAGACGATCCCCCCAAGTGTTCCGGAAGAAGGCAGTTGATATTCTTGAGCGCCACTCACACTATAAAGTTGGATCTTGAATTATGGAATATTTACTTCCTCAATTTTGTCTCTTGCTGTTCTGAACACCTGTACCAATTCATTGTTGTCATCCAATATCTGTATCAACGCTTGCACTATTTCAGGTTTCAACCCACTCTGCATTGCTCCACCAAAAGGCTCCATTCTGTGTTTGACCTCGTTTTTAGTATCGTAGATATAAAGCTGTAGGAACCTTGGGCCAGTCCCACTGGTTGGGCACAATGTACCTATCCAATGGTGTATCTGGCCCAAAATTTTGAACACGTAAGGTCCCCTCCCATCGTTTATTGATTCATTGATTTCTGCCCCAAAAGATGTCATGCTAAACATTTGGTTGTATGCACGCACATTGTCTAAGAAGTGTTTATTTCTAAACAGGTTCTTCAAAAATTCGGGTGGGTCCATTTCCTTTGTAAGATACACTTGGCCTCCTCCACAACATTTTGTGTACTTCGGATAAGACCGATGACAATTTCCTTTTAGTTTCTCACCATACCAAAATGTTGCATTGCAATACTGACATGCATAATCAGCGTCGCCTAAGTCAATATACAAATGTGATACACCTGCACGGGTAAAGAATAAACAGTTTCAGAAACAATTTTTTTTACCATATATTGTTATGATAAATTAAGTTTACTATTTTTATAGGCATTGTTAATTGTTATACCTTCATTTTGAGTTTCTGTTGAACACATAGACGAATTTGCATTTGTATGTTGCCTCTTCAGTTGCTGCACACTTGTATCACTGGCTGGTTTCTCATATGTGTTCTGCCTTTTACGGTTTCTATAATGCATCGTAGATGTTTTATTCTTGAATTTTTTTTGATTTTCTATGTTGGTTTGCTCATGCGTCAATTGATTTTGCATTGTCGAATGAGTTGGTAAACCAACAGCATGTTGTTGTATTTGGGAACAGCCTTCATCTTTGGATACAGGTACTGAATGATGATAGAAAGTATGTGAAGTTAAATGACTGCAACCATGTGGTAATTCTGCATGAATAATTATAAGAGTAAGGGTTTTTAAAAATTGAGGTACGTAGTGAAATATGACTAACGCATATATAAAATACCTTTTTTTCTTTTGATGTTCTCAAATGCATGTGTTTCTGGTTCTGGTAAATTAATGAATTGCTGTGAACTTGTGTCAGGTGATTCCAATGTATTTGGTCCACATATTGAGTCACTTACAGAGCAAAAGACCCGAGGAGTTACAATCCAAAGTAAATGAGTAAGTAAGGTTGTGAAAAAATTAGAGACATAACAAAGTATCATAAATGCATAATACTAACCTTTTTTTTGTCGCTTTGGATTGTAGGTGGATCAGATGTTGGTGTTTTCCGTTTACGATGATCTTGTGTGACATTCGCAAAGTGGTTGTTGAACAATGGATGTTGCGGTAAGTTCTGACCTCCTTGTAAATCTTTCCGACTTGTTTGTATAGTTTGTAGTGTAGATGGTTTAGGATTTTTACAAAAAACAACCTCATGTTCTTGTTGCATAGTTTTTGGTTGAGATGTGCCATCGGCTGTACAACAGTAAGAATTCCCACAATCATTTGTCGTACAATTGTTTTTCCTTCGACGATACCGTGCTTGTTTTTGGACCCATTTTTGCTGCTCTACAACANTAAGGACCTTGGATTTTTAGGCATTTTTTAGATTGACAAATATAACTTCTAAAACATGCAAAGATTATATAACAAAGACCAGCATGCATATAGTAATATAAGTAGTCAGCGTATATGCAATCTATAGTATTTGGCAACATTTGTTTGGAATAATAAATAAGCAAACAGATTAGTAAACAAAGAAGCATGTAATTAAATGGAAGAAATAGACAGAGTATATTCTAACTCACCTTTACTTATAGGTTGAAAGCTTGTAATCTTCAATAGTGATTGATACCTGCATGCAAAAAATAAGGGTCATGCAAAAAGATCAAATAAAAAAAACAGTTCAAAAGTTGCATCAATGTTTTGGACTGCTAAAATACCTATGTAAAATAAAGATTCACTTTGTTTGTTTTCTTCTTGATGGCTGAGATTTTGTTTTCTTATAGATGGATGCAATGGTGAATGAGATAATAGGAATTGTGTGATGGAAGTTTCTGGTTGCTTGTTCATGTGCAAGATATGCTGGACTCTATTTTATATTTGCATGAAGTACAAAGGTGGCAAGACATTCCAAATACATACTGCTGCAGTTGGGCTGGGAGGCACATGAGAGTGAACCAAGTGTTACTTGCTACAGTAAACCTGGAAGTAAAATGGGATTATAGCATGTGTTTAGTAGTGATTAACCATGAACAGTTGTTATAATAGTAACTTCCCACCTTATGCACCACATCTTTTTTCATTAGTAAAATGTAATTATCTCCCCTTTCCCATGAACAGTGCTTATAATGGTATCTTCCCACACTTTTGACCACACATTGTGTAATTAGAGGTCTGTAATCACGTGTTTAACCACAACAGCTTTGCAGCCCACATTCCTCGGGTTTATATATATAGGATAATAAATAGTCAAATGGCGAACGGTAAATATAAAGCTGAAAATAGCAGTATCAGTATGTGTGTTGTAGGAAATAAAGTATTTAAAGATCAATAAAATATTAATATTGCGTTGAAAAAAATGTACTTATCGATAATACATAAGATGTTATAATATGCATCACAAACAGAGTAACATATTGCTGTTGTGCTATTCGAATTGTGATTTGCTAGAGGCACTTAGAGCATCTAGCGATCATTAATCCTTTAAGACTCGATGCATTTAATACACAAGACATTCAATAATTAAAGTTTGGAAGAAAGACTTGAGCTTTATCAAGTCTTTGTTTGTAAAAAAGCTTTGATTGCAATGCAAAAAAACATTTTGAAAAGACTTTTTAGAATAGTGAAAAACTTTCAACCACTTGACCTATTGCGGATGCTTATAGGTACCCTTTGCCTATTAGAAAAAAGGGTTAAAAGCACAAAAAGTTTTTTTTTTTTTTTTTTTTTTTTTTTTTTTTTTTTTTTTTTTTTTTTGGTTTTTGGTTTATAGGGGTGAGCATGGTGCGGGTTGGTGCGGGTTTTGGTAAAAACCGAACCGCACCCGCAATTGCGGTTTTTAAAAAGTGAGAATCCGCAACCGCGCGGTTTTGCGGGTTCGCGGTTTTGCGGTTTTGCTGGTTGGTTTTACGGTTTTTGCGGTTTTTAAAGTTTTTTTTTCTCAAATTATATTTTTTGTATATATTTATTATAGAATAAATATATCATAAGATTACATGAGGGTTGAAACATATATTCAAAATGTTGTGTATTTAGTATGAAATTATAAATCTATACAATAGTAAAAGTCGAATGGGGTGAAGAATTTTAAAAAACTTCGATGATAAATGATAGAAAAATAAAATTATATGACCTAAAAACTCAAACAATAATTAACTTATAAAATTCGTTTAAAACAACTAATTATGAAAGTATAAATAAAAGCATTTTATCATACAAAAAATATGAGATTTAGTTGGTTTATTTAGAAAAACATATGTATATACTTGAATATGACTTTGCGGTGCGGTGCGGTTATTGTGGTGCGGTTTTTCGGTGAAAACCGAAGCCGCACCGCAAAATGCGATTTTTTTCATTTTCAGGAACCACACCGCGGTTTTTGTTGCGGTTTCGGTTTTTGCGGTGTGGGTTTTGCGGTTTTTTTGCGGTTTGCGGTGCGGTTCCTGCTCACCCCTAATGGTTTATAGTACAACACAGTCAGTTTCTACTCTTTAATTTTTGTTATTTTAATACTATTGACTTGTTAAACTTTATATTTTCTGTTCTGTACCTTCAGGTTTATAGTTTTTAATAAAAACAAAAAATAAAAAATAAATAAATAATAAATAAATAATAAATCCGGGAGGTACTACTTGTAAAAACAGGGAGGTCCTAATAACTTACCTCGTTCGAATTTTGTAAAAGGTATTATCATGCCCGCCCCATAACACCCCCCCCCCCCTCCTCTCTCCTTCTTCTTCTTACCTACATGTACAGAACAATACAGTTTTCAAAAGATTTTTAGAATAGTGAAAAACTTTCAACCTTGACCCATTGCGGATGTTATATATGTACCCTTTGCCCACTAGAAAAAGGGTTTAAAAGTACAAAAGATTTCTTTTGTCTCACGGTTTATGACTTGTTAAACTTTATTTTTCTGTTATATACTTTCAGATTTATAGTTTTTTTTATAAAAACAAAAATAAAATAAATAAAATAGAAATAAAAAGGTAAAAAAAATTTAAAAAAAAATCCGGGAGGTACTTGTAAAAACAAGGAGTCCTTATAACTGTTTAAACTTTATATTTTCTGTTTTATACTTTCAGATTTATAGTTTTTTAATAAAAACAAAAAATAAATAAATAAAATTAAAAAAAGTAAAAAAAATTTAAAAAAAATCCGGGAGGTCACTTTCTTGTAAAAACAAGGTCCTTAGCGACAAGGGATCTCTCAACCGCACTCCAATAGTCTTAAATGGTTAAACATTTGAAGTTCTTTCCTAGGTCTTCATTCAGTGAAAGGAGTGAAGCTTTCGCGAGCTGGAAAGCGGAAGACCGCGAAGAAGGCAAATTGATCCAAGCGAGAATGAAGCTAAGAGCAGCCGCCCCCCCCCCCCACCCTATCTTTTACCAATACAAGAACAATACAATTTTGAGATGGTTTTTTTTTCGGTATATTTTGTCTTTTGCTACTTGTTAAACTTTATATTTTATATTTGGCTTTTTTTCGATAGTTGTACCCACTTGGACACGGCAGTATTTTATGATTTTCTTCTCTGTATTTTCTTGTTTTATTACTTTTTAACATTTTCTGTGCCCATAATTTTATTTCGCAGTTTTATAATAAAAACAAAATTCTAAAAATAAAAAAAATATATAAAAGAAAAATAAAAAAAAAACTTAGGGGCGCTGGTATCATTTTAGACGGTATAAATACCCAATCCCTTTTGCAAACCGTTCACATTTGCTGGCCATTTTATTCCTCGGTTTGCCTTCTGTTATTTCTATAGACCACTCTTAAAGTTAGGCAGACTACTGCACATCATAAAAAGTCGATTCGCATTATATTAGATACTTCTTTCATTAGGTCAGTACATATCAAGTTAGGCTGACTACTACACATCATAACTAGTCATTTGACTAGTCAATTGTATTAATGGTTCACATTACTTCTGGAGTTCTTCTGCAGTTCTTGAAAGCTGAAACTTTTTATTAGCAGTTGTTTGCTGTTCAATTCATTCAAACAGTGTCATTGTCATCTATACATCCTAATTGCCCATAAGTTTCATAATCTAAAATGACTTGTTTGACCTTATAAAGTCAAATATGCATGCCTATCAGCCTGATTACCCATGTGTTACACGGGCAAACTACGTACGAATTAAAACATTCTACAGCTGCACATCTTAGAAACAAAACTCATTTTCTCACAGATCCTCTGACCAACAATAATCTCACAATTTACATTGCCGCTGAAGGGCATGTCATATAGTTCATCATTGTCTACAGTAAATAAAACAAAACTCCACATAACAAACACAAGGACATGACGGAACAACCCTTCCCATAAAAATGGTGAAAGAAAGCAAGCAAATATAGAAAACAAAAATGGACACGAAAAACCCGCAATGTACAAACTCGAATGTATTTTACCAACCCAAATCAAAATACATACAAATGATATTTCTTTAATTAATGTTACAATGATGGCTATTACCGACTCAGCACCATTTGTACAGCTTTTTTCTGAGCCTGTGTCAAACTCTGCAAGTTTCCAAGCAATATCACCACAAGTTACATACTGGAAAAACGAATAGAAAAGAAATATATATAACAAATAAAATCATTAAACCTGGCAAAGATGATCAAAAAGAGGTCGATCTCCCTGAGAGAACTCCAGAAAGAAGTTGGTAATATAATTTGCCAGGTTAATCTGATAAAATACATGAAGCTGTTAATCTTTGTAAAGTTATCAGGAATCAGTTATTTTAAGAATTTGGCAAGAAAGTAGACCTCATTGAGAGGGTCAGCGGCACTTAGTAGGTCATCATCATTATCATCGTCTTCATCCTATTAGCACATAGACAAGAGAAATAAAATCTTATTGAGCCAGTTCATGCCAAAGCTTAATGACAATAGATTCTATTTGATGCCAAAAGTAGTGTTTGTGGTATATACCTCATTGAAGGCTTTTGCCATAGCATCAAGATAGCCATGTGAAGGTCTGCTGTAGGATGTGGTACCAGCTGAAGATAGCAAATCTTGCTCTAGTTCGGCATCACCTGCTTCTACTTCTTCCCAATCACTATCCTGCATGACCAACACGGTACAGTTATAACATCTTACGATAAAGAGTGCTTTTTAACCAAATTTGTGAGAAGGAGAAAAAGTACCTGTTCGTCAGCTTCTAAAACTTGTTCTTGAATTTCAAGCAAGACATCTGCCAGTATAGCAATAATCTATGTTGCCCAAACGAAAATTAAACAATTATCAAGTTAACTTGTCCCAAACTTTTTTTGCAGAAAAACATAATATTGTAGGCAAGTATAAACCTTAGCAGGAAGTGGCATCAATGTCCACTGATCAGGCGAAAGTTTGGCCTTTGAACGAGTGGTAATCCCTGCAGAGGACTTCAAAAAATATATATATATTAGCTTTCAAGGGGATGTATAATGTAAATTGTGAGAAATAAGCAAACAACAAACCTTAATCAAATGGCCTTGAACATTAATGTTTCCAAATTCAACATGTCTGGTCGATAACAGTAGAGCCAAAGCTGTGGTGGTGACTTTAATCTGATATGCTCCCTGAATTTCCCCTGTACTCAATTGCAGTGGTCTTAGATTTTCAGTTCAGCATAAGAGATTTCACAATAATTGTTAAATGAAACTCCTAATTAATGTAATTTGATGATTCTACCAAGAAAAATACTTGCCTTGCTGTTTGGTCCATTCTGACATAACGTAATGCAAGGCATTAGTATGGCCTTCAGCAGGGATGGTGATAAGCAAGGTGATAAATTGTTCAACATGTGGTACACTCATATGAACCTGTGTCATGAAAAAGGAAATAAAGGCGCATGAAAAATAACATACATAATGTCGTTTTAGATTGTATCATACCAGTCTTCCAAATATAAGAAGCAATGAGCTTCGCAATCCAGCAATTTGGGAAGATTGCATTCGCCTAACAAGAGCAGCAACAAGGTCTCTTATATGTTGTGCCATTTGTGAAGAAAGATGTAGAATAAGTTGCAAAATATAGTTCCCAACAAAAAGTGATCCCGAGCTTTCTAAATCTGGATCGAGAAGCCTGCCAAAATATGCCAAATGTCATTTTTTTAACAAACAAACAGAAAGATTAAATGTCTTTCAGGATAATCAGAAGTTCAAAGGTAATCATTATGATTATACAAAAAAAAAACCACCTTGAAGCTACATCAAGTAAGCATCTCATTGCGAAACTGGGATCACCGTTCCAAGTGAGCATTTCTTGTTTTCCACCAGAGATAAGGGCAGCAAGGCATTGAGTTGCATTCTGTTTTTATTAATAAAAATAAACGCAAAAACAAAAGTCATGAATGGGGTATAAAACCAAACATCCAACTAAAGTGCTTCTCACTGATAAAATACAGGTTTGGATTAATAAATAACCTGCATTTCACCATGGTCATCACTCTGAAGAACTGTACGTACAACTGGATCGAAGCAAACTTCATAAATTGCCTTTACCACGTCAGTCGGTGCATTCTAGAAATTGCAGTGAGTACCAATGAGCCAGACATATACAATTAAGTTTAATGAAGCTACAGAGAGATGGTATCTAAGTAAACTTAATAGCTTACCTTCAGTAACATAGTCAAAAGATCCAATGAACCAGCAACCAAACCATCAGGCTGTTGTTGAGGCTGAGAGAAGCAACATCAGAAATTGGAACGAATAAGAATAAAACTCTTCCCATGTAAGCAGTATGAATCAGAAACAATTTAGTATATTGATTTAATTTAAACAAACGTACTTCACTGAGGATTGGCCCCACGTATGGCAAAACACGCAAAACAAGAGGATGAACACATCCAGGAGCATTTTTTATTGCCTGTTAATAGAGTTAGAATTGTTAATGGCAGCCTCCACTAACTACAAGAACTAAAACACGCATAAATCATTTATTTAATCAAGTTACCTCCAGAACATCTAATGCATCAATGCTTATGAAAGGGTCCGAAACATGCAAAGCCCACATGTTAAGTATAATAGGAGAAATTACAGGTTCTATGGACAATGCAGCTTCATGGCCTACAATGAGCAGTTACCAAGGCATGGAAAATAACAAAGTCAAGTCAGACATCTTTCAATTTGAATAATGAAAAACACTTTTGCTCGACACCTATAGGATAAGCCCAACCTGCCTTCACCGCTGCTTGCAGTGTTTCAAGGACAAGATGCATCGTCTCATCAGATGCCTGCAATGTATAGCACAATTAGAAATATAAGTATTTTATGTCTTGTTAATAAAAGAAATGAAACAAAATGTCATATTACCTGTTTAAGAAGTTCTGTAAGTGATGAAAACAGGGCCAAAATGTGAGGCTGTGGTATTCCTCTATTTGTATCAGGTAAGAGTTGAGAAAGTGCCCGACATGCACCGACTTTGACTGGTGCAGGCCTACAATTAGAAACTAAAAATTAAACAGTCGTCATCTACATATGAATTAAAGGGTGTTGGGTTACAAAGAAAGAAGATCTTACACATCCATGCCAATTGCCTGGATGGCAGCATATAACAGATGATCGATAACACCATGTTTGACCTGTAAAAAAGAAAAGCATAAATGTGAATCTTTTTCTTAAGAATATTGAAACATGATATATGAATAATCTAGATAGTTACCACAGATGAAAATTTAGCAATTGATGAAAACATGCGTGCATAGAGAAACGGAAATTCATGTACACCTGCACAATAAATAACGATTAGTTAAGATGTTAACTATATGAAAGCAATGTCAATGTTTTTAACCAGAACTCTACCTGCTGTCATGTCTTCAGTAAAAGTTTGCTCCAAGAGGTTCCCCAAATTGACTCCGGAGGGTCCAGAACCCTGAAAATCAACATACATAAGATATTGTGCTTTAGATATAAAAAAATTGAAAGTATTATGCATGTACTAAAAAGTTAGTCCTAACCTCAATTTCAAGTAATTGTTCTGACACAGAAGACAAAGCAAAAAGAGTAGCCTCCCTCATCTGGCATATCAAAGTTAAGCAAACATTTAAATGGCATAAATTAAAATACATAATTATATACGAATTACTCAGGCATACCCTCCACCAGTCAGCAGAGCCTTTAGCCTTCTCCTGCTGAGACTCATCAAATCTTTGTTTAGCAGAATTTAATATAGCATAAACTCCATCAATACCACAAGAAATTACAATTTCCTCCAACAATAGAGAACCTGTGGAATAATAGCCCATATCAAAACTTGAGTTCACTAGCGACTAGTGCCAAAACTCTTACTGATTAAGAAAAGGGGTATCAAAGGAGTGAGTTGGATACCAGAAACACGGCAACTGAAAGTGTTTTCATCTTCATCAGCAACGTACTGATTAGCATCCAGTGACCAAGCATGGACCTGGATAAAGAAAATTGAATATGTAAGAGAATGCAACAATCAAGGTTCCCTACAGAATGTCCATAATATTATAAACGAAAAGCAAATAATAATTTGCAGAAAGCAAATAATAATTTGCAGAGCTGCATACTGAGCATAAAATATAAACTATTAGGAGCAATCGGAATAGCTGCCGAATGCAAGATAATACAATACTAGAATATACGACACAAAAGTTACCTGTTGCTCCGTTGTTTGCATAAAAGCAATTGAATAGTAGACCAGGTCTTGAATACTATTTCCAAAAGCCTATAGAATGAAATTTGGCAGGTGGGTAAACATCTAACAAGGAGGTACTAAAAATCTTGCAATAAGTTGAATTTTAAAAGATACCTTCACGAACTTTTTACTGCCAACAATCACTAATAGAAACTCGAACAACTGAATAACATAAAAACAGATAGTTAAAAACAGCACATGGAAAGGTAATGAAGGCGTACATACAGAAGAACTTTACTTGGATGATGAAGGCCTCGAGGCTTGTCTCTGAACCATCAGAATCATATCTTCCTTCATATGCATCTTCAAGTCCTTCGATTGATGATCGTTCATATACACCAAGAGAAGACACAAATGTTTGCCACAATGGAACCAGAACTTCTGGAAAACAGTCTTTAATGTCTTAATAGCAAATAGCAAAATTGATCAACCAGAAGTATGCACACAAAAGACAAACTCACCCATGAACTGACTTTCCGCCAGATTTGGGAAATTCTGAACAAATTGGCTCAAGCACTTTATAGCCTGATGATGAATATAAAATGAAAGTGACTGCACGTTCCAGTATACATATGCAAAAGGTAGATATATTTAGACAAAAAAAATACCTCCATCCTAATGCTCCAATCATCTGGATCTTCAGATTGTACAGGACTCTTAAGGATAGAGGAGACTTCAACCATCCAAACTTTCACTAATGGTAACATCAAGGCACTTGTTTCTGTCTACAAAACAGTTATTTAATGTAAGTATTCTATTTTTTTCATCCAAAATAGCAGAGCAATTTAAGCAGAAAAGATTGTAATGGCACAGAAAGTACTTTGTACACGCCACTCATAACCCCCAGCATAGATGTACAAGAGTAAACTATTGAAAGAGCTTTTGTGCGCAGCATTTTGTCATATATCTGTGTCAATACGCCAAAGATTAATAAACATTTGACCAAATTCTAAGTCTATTAAGGAAAAGAATCTTCTACGGCAACCATTGATGTACAAGAAGCATGTGTGCTTTCTTATATGTTTTCTACTTCATTTAAACAGAAACTAGCATATAACATGAAAATAGAACGGACCTGGGGTGATGAAACAATGGCATGCAAGCACGGGAACAAAACTGGAATTATTCTAGGCACCAGCTTATCATCCATATCCGCAGAGAGAAGAGCTAAACATCTAAGAGCCCCGTTCACTGGACAGTTTGTAAATTTATACTAGTCAGCCATGAAATGACGAGATGATAAACTTAGTTAAGACACTTTCTCAATAGTGATAAAGTACGAAAAAGAAATGACGTACACATTGCATATGTGAGAATGGTGCAAAAAAAAATTCAAGTTTTTCCATAAGCAAGGTTGAGAGATAAGTACCTGCATTTGTATTACTTTGGTCATTGATTAACTTAATCAAGAATGGCAGTAAGTCAGGCCATTCGTCTGGCCAATCATGCTGTGCGACTGATGCTACGGCCATACTAATAGCTGTGCAAATTTTTCTATGAGGATCGTCCAGTGAGAGCAACAGAAGACCGCGTATAACTGCCTGAGAATGCAATCGACATAGTTAGAAAAGTTGAATACATTCAGTTCAACAATGATAACAATAACTGGAAAACCAGCAATAAACTAGATAAAATGTCACTTCGGAAAATAAAACCAATAATTAATGAGGAAAAAGTGTACCAAGAAAACTTGGCAGAAACCTAGGAGAGATCAAATTAAAAAAATAAGAGTAACCTTTTCCTCATTTGAAACAACCGGATGTTCAAAACTATCATCATCCTCCTGCCAGTGCTTCTTAATAAATTGTTTTAGAAGAACCGCAGCTAAGTAAAAGTAGGTTAAGTCTCAAAAGGGTATCCATGTTCAACACTTTTTCATGATTTTATATTTGGTTACTGAATAAGAGGTCAATAATGTGAAACCAAGCTCATACAAATCATGCAGTAAAACAAGGACATTGTAAAATTTTGTCTATGTTAGTAAAAGGATATTTGGCGAGATCCTAGAGGAAGATCCCTGTTAGCAGCAATCTTGGATAAAGCACTTCCAAAACCTTCAAACAGTTGCAACAACAGTCATTGTCAATACAGAGTAAAAGAAGGAAATTAATACATTTGCATAGTGACATGTAACTCCAATATATCCGGAAGCCCTCACGTACCAAGTTGATGCTTTTTAATCAACCTTGATATTACATTCCCTCTACTCGTATCTGTTACTTTGTTTCTTTCTGATTAAAGTTGCTTATCTTATCATAGTTTTGCAATGTAGTTGTTTCATTTTTTATATATTTGGGATAACCATATCATATTAGAATAGTAGAACTTTATTTAAGAAACAATGTTTCTTGAATAGACAGTTGAAGTTGTTAACAATTTGAAGACAGAAACCCAACTTTTTTACTGGTTATGGCCATTTATGGTCATCTGTCGATAATTTTGAAAGAAAACATTTATTGGCTAAAAATTGAAATATGTGGCAGTGGCACAAGACTTGATTTCCAGAATCTTTGGTCTGACTAGAAAGTACTATAAACTCTTTAACCATAGGATCCTTTCAAATGGCTCTTAATAAAGCTGATAAGAAAACTGGCAATTTTTTTTTACTACAAACGACACTAACACCAACATTCATACTCCTCCCGCAACAAACACCAATATATAAACATTGTTTATCCACCATGGAAAATGTTAGGCACTCTGTGAGCAACATCAATGTTGGCCAGCCATAGCTTCTATGAAATGGAGCCACTTAGTTATTTTTCCTACCTAAGCCCTTCTACTCCCTCCCCATGCCTTTTCAAATTATGATAAAACTAGTCTCGTCATGTCAACATCCATCAATTGATATCTGAATCAGTAGATGAACCTATACATGTACTCTCACATATCAAGAAATCGTTATCATGTGTGCTGAGTTTTCTTTTGCTACAACGCAAACCAACAACAATCAAATGTCCCAACCGTTTTCAACGTTTCTTATCAACCACCAGTCCTTGCAAAACCTAACACCACCTACCAAAATTCTAACAACCCTTACTCCATTTCTTTTAAGTTATTAGCCTTGAAAGCCATACATATGGTCGCTGTGAGGGTATGTAATATTAGTCTCTTTAATATAGTGTACATTGTGTACGAGGAAGTCTAGCATCCATGGATAACAAGGCTGAAGAAAACCCACCTAGTTATCTGTTGGGGGGGTCCCAACCGAGGGTTGAAAATAATGGATTCCTCCGGTCACTCAAGACCGTGAGGTATGTATATGTATAAATGAAGATTGCATGGATCTGTGAAAAGAAGTAGAAAGAATTATTGGATGGCTCATGTTCAGGTATATAAATACATGTGATAACATTTCTACAAAATGATAACCGATTTATATTTTAATAAACGGGTCTTTATGTATTAAGTTAGGGGATATAAAGAACTATGGGTAAAATCCGGACGTATGAAAATTATCTTACCGTGCATGTTAAACATCCAACGATGTGTATTAAAATGTAGCAGACAATTTGTAATAAAAGCCTGGACAGTAAAAATTGTATACGAACCCACCGGTAAGATAAAACAGTTGCTAGGATATAGAAGAATATGAACACAAACAACTAAAGGCGCCGTATTAAATGAATTTAAACATGCGTACAATGTGGTTGCCCCACGATGTAGCGGGACAGTGACAATATCAATTTTCGTCCAAATACAAANAAAAAAAAAAAAAAAAAAAAAAAAAAAAAAAAAAAAAAATGTGTATCATATATGTATAATTTCTTCATCGGCAATAATTACACACGTATATAAACAAAATGAAGACTCTAAATTTTGACAAGCCAACCAAAGTCTTTACCAAACGCTTATAGTGACGTACTCATTAATTAATAGGAATGGGCATTATAGTAAATCTCATTCACAAATGCTATTTCAATTTTCTCAATGCTCATGACGAGCATTTTGACTAAGGGTATGTTTGGCATAATGGGTTGGGGCTGGGGCTTATATTATAAGCCGAGAGCTGAAGCTTATCTTTTTATAAAGATGTTTGTCAAATTAGTTGGAGCTGAAGCTTATTAATGTAAAATCGCATAAAAATACATCATATTAAATTCATACAAATTTTCAGCTTAATCCATTATATTTTGAAGGGTATTTAAGTAATTTGACTAGCTATAAGCCCCCATAAGCCCTTTTCTATGGGCTTGGGCTTATAGAAGCTTATGGCTTATAAAACCTTCCATCAGCCTGTGTGACAAACAAGGCTTATTTTATAAGCCGACTTATTTTAAAAGCTCAAGCCTCAATAAGCCCCCATAAGCCCTGTGTCAAACATAGCCTAAACCTTAAATGCTAAATGCTTAACGCTAAACGCTCTAAATAATAAAATAAACAATGTAAAATTTTATTTCTTCAATAAATCGAGTTATAATCATGTCTAAAACTTTTACTCCCTGAAAACAACAATTTCGCTTCTTATTAACTAAATAATTAAATTCTAACAAATCTATAAATTTGTTATCATCAGTAACAAACAGTTCAACAGTGTAACAAAATAAACAACAGAAAACACACTTTTTCACAAAGTAAATAAAAAAGAAACAGAAATGAATAGATATAGATAAATAATTAAATATACCGGGTTGAAGTGAAGCTTGATTCAAAGAAGCTTCAGCAAAAGATCGAGCTTGTTGATTAGTATCAAGTGTTGCATTTAACGAGCTTATCAGCCACTGTTGATCTTGATCAATCATTTTTCACACTCTTCAACTGTGTGTGTTTGACTGTGTGCGTATGTTTCCCGCTCAAATTGGGGGAAAGTGAAAGGTATTTATGCTCAGTGGTCCGAATTTAGGGTTTTAAGTGGGAGCATAAATGGACCTACTGTTTTCTTTCGGGTCGGGTCAGGTCGGGTTTTAGTTATTTGAGTGCTACTACTACTTTAGATAATTAAAGATGGGTCCCTGGAATTCTTTACTAGCAAGCAACATAAATATTCTTATTCTTTTGTGTGAGTTATTATAATATAATCATTTGTTTAAAAGAAAAAAGTATATATGTGTTAGAGGTTAATTAACAATTAGCATGACTAAACTTGTAATTTAAGTTGTGTTGAAAACTAGATGAGAATTATTTTTTTTTTTGTTAAACAGAAGAGCGCTTTTTCACGAACCAATTATATAAAGACAAGCAGGTGTATAAGCGATGAAGAAAAACAAAAAGGTGATATTCTTGTATTAGTTAAGAATATCGAGCACTTCAAAACCACTTAACTCAATCATAAATCAACAAGTAGCGGAATCTAACATTTTTTAAATTCGGTCAGGTAAAGTAGAGATTTTATCGAACAAAAGTACAACTTCTTTTAAAAGTTTACATACTTTTGCAATGTGTCAAATTTGTGACTAGATACGGAGGCAGGAATTGGAAATAAGGGGGCCGGATTATTTTTTTTCTCAAACTAACCTTTATTAAAGATTAGAACAATTGTCATCAATAACCAATACAAAAGTAATCTTAGCTAGCAACGTCAAACACTAACAAAAGAGTTGTACACAATACACC